>JAJHUR010085069.1:0-28176 GCA_027495735.1 Lutjanus campechanus | reverse complement strand
TTTTTTCAGAGTGCGTGTGTGTTGCTGAGGGGAAGAGCAAATGAGTGAGTGAAGTGTTTTACACTGTCATTGCACCAAGGCCTCCTGACATAAACATCTATGATCTGCACTTTGTGATAGAGCTCTGTAAACAGAGAAGCCAAACAACAGATGCAACATATTTAACTCGGCAACACACGAATGCAAACATCTGTTAGCATAGCTGAGCAGTTATTTTTAGAGGCTTTTTGTTTATGAGAACCAGCTCAGGCAGCATACAGTAGAATGGTAACAATAAAATGTTAGTGCTGACATTATTATTATCATCCTTAATGATGGCGCAAGTAACAGTGAGAGGGGTGATGTGTTTACGGTGACATTAAATTTCAGATGTGTTATTGCAGTTTGAAGGAGCTCGTGGTGGCAGTGATTATCATTAAAGCCTAAACAACATGATAGTTTAGATCATTGTAACACGTGTATCATTATCTGCATGCATCTGCTGATAACTGACAAGAAACTGCAGGACCGAAATGTCAAAGATTTGTTTTTAAACAGTACATTTTCTGACACAGAAACTGAAACAGAAACTGAGTACCTGTAAAAGAGGGATAAATTAATATATAAAGATGAGTTATCACTAACAGGCTGTTTTAGGTATTTAATGTTCAGTAGTTTAGCAGTGATTTTCTTTGTAAAACCAGATTTGAGGGGCTGCATTTAAATAGATTTGAGTCTTGTTTTCTTATCTCAAATATAATATATTTTTGTTGTAGGGGAGACCTGGGGCAATTGCAACGTTTTACTTCAAACCTAACAGACCACTTAAAATATACTAGTAATATTTTGATATAATTTGCTCTAAATAATAATACAGTTTATATATTTTCAGTAATAAGGACAAGACGATATTACATTTAATGCAAAAGAAAGTTACAATTAGGGATAAATGTAACTGGTTGGGGGCAAATGTAACACTGAAAACTTAAAGTATCACATTACTGTTTTGTATCTGATAATATTTTTTTGTATATGGTTCAAATTCTTTCTTTCTCGTATGCATTCAAAGCAAAAGCCAATTTCTATTTTTGCCAAGGACTTGGCAACTATTCTAGTAGTAATTTTAATTATTTGAATTGGGTTTAAGTATTTAAATTTACCAAAATATGTTCATTTTTTCATAGAAAAGTATGTCAACACAGACGAACAAGCTGCTTACTGTACATTGGACTATGAGGCAACATTGAGCTACAGTTGCCCCCAGTCTCACAGCCATGATAAAATCTTGTTTGCTAGCTCGCAATACATAAGTGATCTCTGTACATTATCCCGCTTATTACAGTAAGTATTAAATATTAAAATGATTTTATGGATTTAAAAATCATCATATTGCTCCTACAGAGTCTATGAACTGCATATGGTATGCTACAGTATAAAGAAATAACAGACCTTATAATGTTGAAATTGACCAATCAGAATCGAGCATTTAACGAAGCCATGTAATAATTAACATACAAAGTTTATGTAATTCTTTAACCAATAACCTGAAGATACATTTGATGAAAGTTTAAATTCACAGTCATCGAAACTTTAGACAGCAGAAGAAAAATACTTTACATCCAAAAAGTAACTCTTATTCCTGTTTAACAGGCAGAGAGAGAATCCTACTGAGCATGAGCAGAGTGTCATCACTCTAGCTTTTTTCTGACTGGAGTAATTGAGTGGTTGCAATTGCCCCATGTTACAGTTACCCCTGGTCTCCCCTATTTGTGCTGCTATTCGTAGTTTATAATAGACTGGTCAAAATGTATGGTTATATTTGCTGTTAGTGTTATAGTTTTTGACAAATTATTTTTTAAACTGTAAAATGCTAAAAGCTTATCATATGGATCTGACCTCTAATAACCACATTTAAAGGAACAGTTCACCCCAAAATCAAAATGTATTTTTCCTCTTACCTGTATTGTTTATTCATCTAGATTATTTTGCTGCGAGTTGCAGAGTTTTGAAGATATCAGCTGTAGAGATGTCTGCCTTCTCTCCAGTATAATGGGACTTAGATGCCACTCGGCTTGTGGTGCTCAAAGTGCCAAAAAATAATAATAGTAATAAAAATAAATTTCAAAAGATCATGACCCAGTTACTCCTGATCATCCACAGACCTTGTTGTGAACAGTTTCATGTAGGAACCATTTTCTCTCTGCAGTAGAATCTACTTTAGAAATTACCAGAACAACTTTTTTCTCTACTTTCCTGCATGTAACTGCTCACAGCCAGGTCTGTGGATTGTGTTGAGTGAGCAGGTCACGATTTTGAATTTTTCAAATCTATTTTTTTTTTTTTTTATTGCTTTAAGCATCACAAGCCAAGTGCCATTTATTCCCATTATACTGAAGAGAAGGCAGACATCTCTACAGCCGATATCTCCAAAACTATGCAACTCACATGAAATATTTAAGTGGATTAACAGCACCACAGGCTGGGGGGAAAATTCAGATTTTTGATTTTGGGGTGAACTGTCCCTTTGTCCTGATTTTTATTTTAAATTATCTAACGTGTGCAAACTTTCAAATCCCAGTATCAGCCTATAACATGAGCTGGGCTGTAATAAAAACATCCTTAGCGGTGGTGTTAGCAGTAATAAGAGAGAGCATTAAAGAGAAATGTTCTTTGCATTACTGTCATAACAGTTATCATATGGGTTCTGATTTCATTGTGTATGACGTGGAAATAAATTACACTCAGCTGGCACTGGGAGTCTCCCAAGTACAATTACTCTGTTTACACGCAGTAGTAGGGGAGGGAAATTGCTTTTGAAAGCGCTCTTTAAGGTCATGGTTTTGTTGCTGTGCATAAGCCCAATGTTTACCCGAGTATTTTAAGGAAACTCAAAGCCGCGCCACGCATCAACAAGTGTCTTAAACGGCTGCACAAAGGGCCCGTTTTTTAAGGCCGACTGAAGCGAACGCTCACCTAATCCTCTGGAGAGGGCTCCTGTGACGGGCCCCCGCCGTCAAAGGGCCTCTTTTAACAAGGTGCTGAAGTCACTTAAGCACTGAGTAAACAAACAAACAATCCAAATCATTCGCCGCATTTCCTGGACTCAGTTCCCCCAAACAACTGCACGCACAATACATCTCGCGGCGTCCGATCCGGCGCTGCCGTGCGGTCATCTGTGTGTAATTATTCGTCATCTCTGCATGGGAATTCCAATGACGTGCTGCGCCGGTGAGGCAGCGTTGCCCCTCTCTGAAACAAGCGGGGTTTATTTTTGAACCTCTGCTTTTTCTCCACGGCCAGATTGCCCGCAGAGATTGGCTTTCTCCGGGCTGTGTAACAGATACCATCTAAATCATTAGGCCTCATTCATTGCCATGTGCCACTCCGCGGCTCAGGTTCCTGCGACCCCGGGGTCAAGCGGCTGAGAGCTCCCTGACCTCCAGCACTTCCTCTGAATATTAACAGGGTAGTTATGCAGTCAAAAGCCCTGATATAGAACATTGGTTCATTTAGATAATAGCCAATCAGGCGGAGCGGCGAGGAGTGCAGTGATCTCCACAGGATGGCTGGGCCTTTATGTGGCTTACTGAGGGCATAATGACAGCAAACAGAGGAAGCGTAGGCCTCTCTGGCTGAAATTATGCGGTCACATGCCTGCTGGCTGTAATGCTTTCCTTTAAACCAGCTAAGTTGGGCTCCTTACGGGGGACAAATCCAGCCAGGCTCCATTATGAAGATGAATGCCGCGCAGTTATCTCGCAGACTCTGGGCTTTAATACGAGACAGAGTGGAGTTTAAAGGCCACCGTGGTGAGGGAGGTATTTACCGTGCAACCTCTGCACATGAGGCTAATCCAAATCATCAGTGATAAAATATTCAAATGATTTTTCAAGGAGGTCTGTGTGATTCTGCTGCCTTTAAACTGGAAATGATTAGACTTGTGGTGTGAGACTTTTTCTGCTGTGTTCATTATCACACTGTTGATTTTGACAGCAACGCTTGATAGTGTTTTGGTCACTGAAATGCCATTTAGTTCCAGTCATATTATAGTCATAGTATGATAATTTATTCTTTTCTTTGGTCTTTATTTATTTATTTTTACTTTAGTCTAGTTTACTTGACTAAATATCACCTAAATATCATATTATCACATTCAACTCACTGTAAAAATGAACCAACAACTGTTCAGTCACACTGACAAACATTACAAACGAATTTGATTTGAGTGTTAACTCTCACACAATGCATGCTGGGAAGTCTGCTAATATGCTGTTTGATGAGTTGATTGAACTTAAAGTTGACCAAAGTTAAAAGAACTCATGTTTATAAGTAAGACTTTTCTGAAAACAAATGCTAGAAATTTTAAGTTTAAACTTGAACTCCATGAATAAACAACATTTGTATATTTATGTTGTGTTAATGAGAAAAGTATGATTTTTTTTTTTTTTTACAGTGTACAGTCGATTTAGTCGATATAGTCAAACATCTAATCATCCTACGACATAAAGAGGTGGTTGTGATTGGATCTCTTCCCAACTTGTCCCTCCCCTAACACCCTGGTCTTTTTTTTAATTTGTTGACAAAGTGTCAATACACTTGGTCATTTTATCATTGTAAATTTGTTTTTATTAAGTTATCAACTCGTTTTCATCCATGAAAAATGTTGTCCAAAAAACTATGATGAAAATAATCAGTCACACTGTATTAAAAAAAAAGAAAGAAAAAAAGAAAAGTTTAATCTCAAAAAAAGTTAGTGTCTGTGCTGCCTTAAAATGTCTTAAAGTTGACTAAATAAAGACAAGTTGAAGTGTCTGACATAGTACCGCCAAATAATCTTAGCTATGGCGACAAGCCATCGCCTGTACACCTTAAACAGACAGAACACCAGTAACATTTGTTTGGAGTCATGGTTCTGTCCACTTTTAGCTCTGTTTTGGTCTCCACCAACTCGTTAGGTTGCATGTTGAAGTAAGTTGAGGTCATTTTGTAATGATTCAAAACAAATAAACCCTTTCACTCAAATAAACCTGATATTAATTCAGTTGTACTTGAGAAAAAGTTTTTCATTTCTCACAAAGAACTCACAGCTGGAGCTGCTTCTGTTTAACATGTGAAACTTTTCACAATGTTTTCATTACTGTGAAAAAACAACTATGACTTATTTAAGATGAATCAGAGACACACGGCAAGTTTTCATTGTAAATGTTTTCTTCAAACTATAAAAAGAAGCCTGCTGATAAGCTGATCATGTTTCTGTAGGAACTTAATTTAATGAGTTGATTAAACTTTGTGCAGTGCATCAACTCATCCAACTCATCTTTTTCAGTCCTTCAAGTTAAAAGAACTCATGTTTGCAAGTCCTTGACTTTTCTGAAAACAAATACTAGAAATTTTAACTTCAAATAGCTTCAATAAAACTCATATTTATTTTAAGTTAATGAGTAAAGATTAGTTGATTCCACTAAATTCCTGTATGATTTTTATAGTGTTATGCATCTAACCAGCCTACCACACAAAGAGATTACGACATTTTCGTCTTGTTTTATTTATTGATGAAAGTGTCGGTATATATTTTCATAGATTTGTCATCCTAAATTAGTTTTCATTTACTGATTGTATTGTTTTTGTCAGCGAAAACTCTGACGAAAATTATTAGTCCACGAAATTAACACTGCTTTATCAGCCTCCTTTTAGCAGCTGTGTTTGTGTCCCGTATGAGCCCAGAGCAGAACTAATCCAAACTGGAATACACGCCAAAATCACTCTTGACAAATTACAACTTAGCTGGCGTGGAATCTCTTTGACAAGTCGGCCTTTTCAAAGACAACTGCGGCTCTGAAATCCCAATAAAGTGCAATCACTGAAGCGTCTTTCAATATTTCTGATTGTGACAATTAAATTGGACGTTATCCAGTCAAAGCAAAGCGTGCCTCCATGACTCCCACAGTATCAGTGACCCCGTCTGACTGCTGAGCAACCGCCGTTCATCCACAGCCTCGCTATCAGGCCTTTAATCAGCAAAAACATCGCTGTGTGTTTGTGGAGCTCAAATGGAGCGTGGCAGCCGCTGGAGGCTCTCAGGAGATGGACAGCAGCCACATTGTCACCCCTTTGTGCTTAATTGTCCATGTGCTGGAGGAGCGGAGATGTGAGGGATGAGGCGGCAGTTATCAGCACTGGTGGGCCAGAGGTTGATGAGAGGTGTCAGAGAGCAGACAAAGAGGGACGAAGGTGTTCTTTTTGTGTAGCCAACAAGTCAATTAGCCTCAGATTTGTCTTTGCTTGTTCTCTGCCAGCAGATAAATAAAATACCATGTGATCCCAGTGAAGTTTCTCCTGCTTAAAGACAGAACAGGGTATCAAGAAAATTACAAATGTTGAAAACTTGTGAAACAACTTTTGTTTTCATTGAAAACTGGTAAAATAATCAGCACATTATCACTTTTTTTGTCATTTTTTTTGACCTAATACAAGACTGAATCTATCAGTTCATGATAGCAAGGAAGAGTTTGATCTTACTGTGTGTTGTGGTGTAGTTTTAACAATCTAAACAGGTTTTTAAAACGTTTAAAACTGCACTATTTTTTTTTTTTTACTACTTGTAGGCAGCTGTAACATATTACTGACATATACCCACCACATAAACTTTATTCTGGTAAGCATGTTAGCAAACCTCCAGCAGACACAGAACTGTATTAACATTCATTTGGAGTCATATTTCTGGTCACTTTAAGCTCTGTTTTGGTCTCCACCAACTCTTGAGGGAAATATCTGGCTTTTTAGCAGCTAAATGCTCTACTAGCAAGATGCTACCACTAGCTGTGTTGCCAACAACATATTTTTATGAGCTTTAGTATCGCATCAGTAAAGGTTGATGGAAACAGCAACATTATAAAAGACTTCCCCAGTTTCGTAAAAATGTTTTTATACTTGCTTGAGGTGGAGTTAACACTTTTTCCAAATAATGAGCATCTAACTCACATGACTGCTGAGCTCTGACAGATCTGATGGAACAGTCCTCATATTAAAATATTAAAATGAACAGAAATTTCACATTTACACCCTTTTTTATTGTACAGTTTTTCACCATTTGAATTTTGACTGGTGCTCTTTTAATTAAGTCATCTTGTTGCGCCCTCTTCTTCTGCAGTGGTATGATGATTTTCTGAATGCCGCCACTTCCTGCTTCCCACCCAGCCAGTCGTCCAAGAAACATTTTATTTTGGTTGAAAATGAAAGGTAAAAAAGTCGTCGTTGAAAAGACAGACGGACTAAACACAGCTATATTTGAAGCAAATCAGATGGGCTACACACGACCCAAATTTCACCATCTAGTTAAACATCTATTTTTGGGCTACATTTGGACAAAATGGGTCCCAAATTTCAACATCTATTTTTGTGCTAAATAAAAGCCATGACGGACCGACCCAATTTAGCTCAAAGACAACGCTGAAATGACGTTGGGTGCTTGGTAGGTTATCTTGAAGAACCAACTCCTAATAATAACATAACACTATTAACACTAGAGATTTACTAACACTAAAGAAGAATTCATTCACATTTTCTTTTGCTGATTCGCTCAGAATTCAGTGTAATTTGTGACATATTTGAATGGGTACACACAGCTATTATCTGTCTCCCGTTTGGCTAAGGGTTAGTCGTATACAATTGGTTTATCTGATCTTTCGAAAACAGCTGCTAGCTGCATCTGGAAATGAGGTTAATAAGACTAAACTAAAACCTGAAACCAAAACAATGAGCTGAAAGACACTAAAGTGCTCCATAAAGTGACCCCTCACATTACACATCATCATCAGGTAATATTAAACTGTTGGTTAGTGCAGCTTTAATTGAATTCATAGACATACAACCTGTGACAAATGGTCATAAGTACAGCAGACATGGCTTTGTATTAAAGGCATGCTAGAAAAAAAAAAAAAAGATGGAAACAAATGGACTCAATGAGCTGTTAAAACTTTTATATTAAACTATTCCTACAGTGTGAAGTTGCTACAAGGTTACAAAAGTGTTATAAGACTCTTTCCATGAACTTGTATCTTGATGCTGTTGGTCATGGCTGAGCGGTTAACACCTCCCCTGGCTCCGAAATGTTCCACTGGTTTGGGTTCATGCACCAGCTCCCAGAAAAAAAACCTGCACACATTAGACATCAAAACTCCGATGGGAAGCAATCATTCTGCAGAGAACACAGCTTTCTCAGATAATGAGGCTTCTACTGCTGTCAGACACGCCCTTACAGAGCCCGAGGATTGCCATCCTAAGCCTGAATGCACGTCAATTACAGCCACATTGGCCTCAACCTCAGTGAGTAAATAAACACCCTGAAACTAGTGCATAATCATCACAGCCACTTTTGTCTTATTGCAGAAACTAGATGACACATGGAATCTGCATGCAGGCTGCCCTCCACTATAAATAGTCGGCGGCAATCAAACAAAATAAATGAACTGTCAGAGCACAAGTGTTTACAAGCACGACAAAATTTTAAGTAATTATAAGTAAATTTGTTGCATTTCTGAGTAAGTGGTAGCAGATAGGCCTCTGACAGCGAGGCAGTGGTGTGTGACGGGCTGATTTAGGACGGTAAGGCTGCCCGCTCGGCTCTGTGTAAACCCTCAACCCCAGCAACGAGAAAACTCCACTCCACATCCCACACCGACCACATCTCAATGAGGAGGAACGCTAAAGACATCTGCAGGGCCATTACACACACTTAGCCGCACATCAAGGAACACTTGGCCGCTGTGCCACTCCTGCTAAACTTCCCCCAGAATGGAAATTTGTTTGTCTGTTAATTATCTTTTCCCCTTTGGTCCGTTTTAGACATCTCCGTCCTGTTTTTTTTCTTTGCCCTCGACCCTCTGAGTGCTTTAAAGTTGTTTACAGAAACAAGCAAACTCTGACTGACGAGAAAAAATAAAGCGCGTAATGGAAAAATTGATAAGCATAACATTATCCCATGCTCGCTTGAGCCGTCTGAAGAAAATTTAGCATTTTGGGTGACTCGAGATGTTCACCGCATTACCATATTTGTGCACCATATGACATGATTTATAGACAATCATGTGATAATTTACATCTTGATGGCCTCATTCATGTGGGTTGCTGTGGAGGATTTGCAGAGCCCGCCTCGCTGATTACAGAGCGAGCTGTGCTGCTAAAACAATGTGTGCTGCAGTCAGCGTGAGCACACAGAAACTCTTTATAATCACAAACTATTTTTAGACATTTTGAATCTTTCATTTAGAATAACTGTGGCGTTTGTTCAAAGGCTCTCTTTGCTGGAAATCTGAAACAAGACAGATAAACACAAGGCCAGAGGTGGGACCGAGTCATTGTTTTGCAGGGCACAAGTAAGTCTAACTCCCAAGTAAAGTACCGAGTCAAGACTGACAAGCATAAATCTTATACTTTTTGAGTTTCGAGTCCCAAACAAGTCATAATGTGCTCTTCACCAAATGTAATGTCATTTTAACAACAGAGGCTCGACTTACTTTTTTTTTCAAATGTTGAACAAAGTTGGAAGTTGTTACGCCTCCATATTTTCTACAACCACGTTTTGCATATTGTGATTGACCCTTCCTGAGTCCCACCCCTTTTCGCTCTGGGCTCCAGTAACAGTTGAGCAAGCTTCTCTTTTCCTGTTTGCTATATTTAGATATTCTATTATGCTAGGTTTGTTTAAGTTGAAAATCAAATTTTTAAGATGCTGAAAAGACATTACTGGGGGAACCATAAAAGTGCTCATGTTAGCTAAATGCTAACTAACCAGTTAATCAATTATTCATACAGATAAACTATCTAGTTAGCAAGAGTTTTGCTAATCTTAGCTATCAGATGTAACTACCTGAAGATTGATGTAGATTAGATAGCTAGTTAGCAAGCGTTTTAATGTAACTACCTAAAGATTGCTGTAGATTACCTAGCTAGTTAGCAAGAGTTTTGCTAACCTTAGCTATCAGATGTAACTACCTGAAGATTGCTGTAGATTGGCTAGCTATTATATATAGCATATATAGTATTATGTAGCAATTTGCCAACATTGGTTGACATAAGATGTGATTAACCAAAATTAACCAAAATCTGGTTTTCTTTTCAACATGGACAAGCTTTGCACAGATAGTAAACAGGAAAGGGAAAAGTTGGCCAAGCTTCCGCTTAGTACTAAGTTTGCTAAACTGTCATTGGAGCACAGATTTAAAAAAGGGCGGGACTTCAGAAAAGTTTGATTGTTTTTTGTTGCAATTGTTTGTAGTTTTTGTATGCAAACAAAAATCGTCTTTAGTAGGCCTGTCAATTTTTGCAGCTTGACTGGATGCTGTTGGATTAGTTCAAACAGAATCTGGGAAATTAAGTGTCAGCTTGCTGAGAACGAACAGCTTTAATTTTAGCTGCTTCAGGAAATGGGAAATTAATTGATTCCTGGCGGACTTTATGAATAATATACCTTTGGCCTTCAGGGAAGGTATTAAGTCAAGAGGCTCCAAGTCCAAATGAAGTCAGGACCGAGTCTGACACAAGTCCAGGTCTTATGAATTCACGCCACTTTCTCTATCCAATCAATTCTGGCGAGCAAATAAGAAAATTAGGGAAAAAAGGAAAAGAAAATCTGATCCTAATGTGATGAGAAAAAAAAGATGGTAACAACTATTAATAAGCCGCCAGTGAACGAGGTCTGTCACATTAAAAGATAATCTAGGGATGTATAGGAATAAAAAACAAAAAAACAACAAAACCAGAATTTGCCCACCCAGATGCTACCGGCACATTAACTTTTGGGTCTGAGCCCATGGACTATTTCACCTGCACAAAGTTGGACTGTTTAACTAAGGAGCGCAAAGGTGGGGTTTTCCACGGCCATATGGCGGCGACCTCCTCCCCACAAGCCCCTTTTTGGAGCTACTCAGTGGGACAATAAGCAAATGACAGATAAGGAATGATTTGCTAAAAGCAAAACCTCAAAAATAAACAAACCATTAGGCCGTGCCGCGGGAGAGCTGGGTTAGCGCTTCTAATTCAGGTGAATTGCAGACAAATTTCCCCCGGCTGGCACACTTACAGCTGTAATAATACAGAGAGTGACTGGGCCGCAGACTGGCCTGCACAGTGTCCACACAGGGCCAGAGTCTGCAGCAACACCTCACATGGCACACCAGATAGTGCATATATTATGAGCTTGTATTTTTGCAAGACTTAGAGGCATAAATAAAGTTGTTGCATGTGTTTTCTTTATTTAATGTAGAAGTAAATCTTGTAAAACGTGTAAATAAAACAGGGACTGTTTTTTTCCCATACCTGATGTGCATGTGTGGGTGTGAGTGAGTTTCTGCAGGGGGAAAATGTGGGACAAACCCAGACAGAAAGACAAAGCGGGCTGAATTCGTCCGTGTTTTCTTTACCAGGAGCGGCGTGTTTATTTTTTGTTTCTTCGGTTTCAAAGTGTGGGCACCAAACTGCAAAGGAAACACGAATGATTAAAATTAAAGTGCTTTGATTGAACGCTGTTTTTCCAGCCTGTGGCACAAACATTTGCAGTTTTGTCCTTTTATAGGGATTTTAATGACCTGTTGGGAACACTTGGACCTAAATGATGTGTTACAGGAAATAAACTTCAGAGAGATACGCCTCACCGTTGCCCTGAGATTATGTAAAGCAGATTTAATGGGTTTGATGTTTATACCGCAGTTAGCATTTGAAGCTTTGAACGCTCAGAAAAGCAATATCCAGCAGCTCTCAGTTACGATTAAGCTGAATGTGAGCAGTTTGCGAAGTGGGAGTTCTGCAAAGAGGCCAAAAAGCATCTAGGAGTGGACTGAGGACATGTTCGCTTTGAATCAGCCAGGCCACACACTCGTATATTTTCACCGTGGCACAAGCTGGAGTCTCATCAGCGGGCTCGAACCGGTGTGTGTGCGAGCGCGAAGGGCAGAGCAATGACACGGTCCTGAGCGCCTGATTGCAGGCATCTTGAAAAGATCTGGCTGGCCCGGGCTCACCACAGGTCCCCTTTCAGTGGGCTGTCATTACCGCCGAGGTGAGCTCTCACACGCCGACCCACACACACACTGACACACACACATGCTCAGGGGGCCGCGGGATGAATGAGCGCACTGAGGCCTGGGCCTGATCAAGCGAGCGGCGGCCGGGAGTTGGTGTAAGGAAATCCTCTGGTGGGACTATCAGAGCACATTAAGACTGAGCAGGCCCCGGCCGAGGAGCACGCAGCTGCAGGCAGAGCACACTGAGGCAGTATTTCACTAAACGCTGCCGCTTTAATCCTAATATAAATATGTTAGCCAAATTGGAAAAAGAGGCCTCATTTACCTATTTCACAAATATTCTATGTAACGAGGATTAATTACTTATGCAGACGTTAATCATCAAATAGCAATGTGAGGCAGGAGCAAATAAGGTGCGGAAAAGACCCACCGCCTTCATCTGGGAGCTGACAGACGGAGCGGATAAAGCTGCCTTTTTATGAGCTGCTTTTGATTCAGTGACACACGGCTGGATTTACTGTCATTCAGATGATTAAGAGAATTTATTAAAGTCCACATGAAACAGCATTTCAAGAGTATCCGGCTTCATTTCCTATTGAAACAGCATAGAAAGACTAAGTCCCTCCGGTCCCAGTGAGCCCCATGGGACCTTATTTTGGAAAAAATATGAAAGGTAGTCAATGATGAGGGGCAAATCATTTTTTGATCCAGTCTGAGTTGTGTCATGTGTCACACATATGATGTTTGTCGGTTAAAAAACAATTTTACAAGTCAATAAAGTCACGGTTTGTGGTAGGCTTGTTGTTGTTTAGTTTTGAGTGAAACCGCTCAGTGAAGTACATCTGTGACAATATCTGTCATCAACACCAACATTGCCATACGTTGTAACGTTATCTCACCTGTTTTATCCACTGACTCCTGGTCCTTTTAACATTGAACGAGCAAGAACCATTGCTTGTGTGACTACGTCCGGGTATGAAAACACACAAGCATCGTAGCTTCAGCTGCTAACATTGGCTTGTGGAAAGAGAAAGTCATGACATCACATACATGACTACTTTGTGTGCAGTCTTCAAATAGAGAGAGAAGTTACAGTTCTCTATTTAATTTTTAAAAAAAAATAGTTTGAATTATGTCATGAATAACACATATACTGTTTGTCAATTTTACAAGCAAAAAGTCACATTTTGTGGTAAGTTTGTTGTAGGTTAGTTTTCTGTGCGAAATCACACAGGCGTCGTAGCTTCAGCTGCTAACGTTAGCTTATGGAGGGAGACAGTCCTCGTTCTTATAGAGAAAGTCACGCCTCCTCCGGTGTGCCCCATGGACCTTATTACAGAAAAAATATTCATGGTAGCTAATGGTGAAAAATAATTTTACAAGTCAAGAAAGTCGCAGTATGTGGCAGGTTTATCATAGTTTAGTTTTGTGTGAAATCGCTCGGTGAACTATGTCCCTCATATGTTATCTCACTACATACCGGTACAAAAACATACAGGCACCATAGCTTCAGTGGCTAACGTACGTTTTTGTGTGAAAATGACATTTTTTGACTCAACTTATAGGTGTGTAGTCTTCCTAATTGCATATTTTCACAGTCTTACACTTCAAATGGGATTTTTTTTAAATGTTGTCTCTCGCTATTGACTATTATTCAGAATTTTTTCAGAGTAAGGTCCCATGGTGGTCCACTGGAAGGGGAGGGACTTTGCCTCTCTTTAGGCAGGTGGGACATAACGTTAGAAGGACTTTGATCTGAATGTTGAAAAGTGGGTGTGTCATAACTCTACATACCGTGCTGTTGCTAGCTACCTATCTTAGGTCACTGCTGCTTTATTCTTTATTCTTTTATTGGTTGGTTCAAGCTGATGTAAGCATGTCATATTTTGTTTTACAGGAAGAAAACAAAACTGGATTTTGTATAAGATTACAAAGAAATTCATCTTGTGTTTTTTTTTTTTTTTTTGCATATATGGTCAAATAAGTGGAGAATACGACCGAGAATGTGATCTAAAAGGTTTAAAAGGGCATTTTTCATTTGATCTTGACTTTAAAGTGCATCAGCTTTAATGTGTGTGTGTGCTGTCTGACAGGTGTGCTGCTCTTCTCTCACAGACTAACACATGCAATCAGAGACTGTTTGTAAACAGTCTGTCCTTTCTCAAAAGTGCCTCAGAGATTTGCTCAAGGAAGTGAAATTGCTGCAAAACGACCTCATTTGGCACCAGGCTTCAACTTGTATGCTTGAGTGAGCGTAATTGCTGAGAGGTGGGGGCAGGAGGGGGGACCCCAGCTTTGGGTTTGCTATCTCTGGGCATACCTTCTCCTAATAACAACTGCGAGTGAAATCAAACCCACTCCGTGTTTGCTCCGAGAGGTGATTAGCCAGAGAAGTTAGGATTTCAAATAGCCCTAATTGGGCTGCTCTATTTACGTTAGCTTGAGATTTATCATTGAATTTGTGATTCATTTTAAATGGATTAGCCCCACGCATTCTCTCTCAGAGTAATTGTGCTTAAGTGGAGCATGCACGGCAACAGATTGGGTTGGAAAATTGGTTTCATTATTGGAATTATTTGCCATTTGCACAACAAGCAAGTGTAATCTCCCTTTTCTTGTTGTCAATGGAGAAAATGAGGATGTTACCATTGGCCGGCTGTCAAGTATGATGTATTAGCTGCAGCTAATACCAGCCACGCCGCACCGACTGAAGGCTGAGCTTTTGTGAAGAGCTTGTGAAGAGCAGACCTGTTGAGTTGTTCCCGACTAGTATCTCTCATGTCAGTGGAGTGTTTTGATCTGTTAGCTGTGTCTGGGTGTGTGTGTGTGTGTGTGTGTGTGTTAGCAGACGTGACCCCAGCCAGGCGCAGAGTTTCATGTTGGGTGTCAGGCAGACCGAGCCGTAGCTGTCAACAGCGATGCTTTATGGGGGCATTTCCTCCACCGCTCTGACATGTGCTGTCACCTCAGTGTGGTAGACACTTCCATCTGCCCGCTAACAGCCACCACTGTCAGTACACACACACACACGTAGACACACATGTTTGTTTTACTCCCTTGCAAGGGCGCGCACACACACACACACACACACACACACACACACACACTCAGTCAGGAGAACACCCACTATCAGATATCCCCAACACACAACCCTGTCGTCTCACTGCCAAGAAAACGATCAGGATGGACCGGATTAGAAATATTTCAGTTGCTGACAGCTTTTCACCGGAATAACTTAACGACTTGGCTCTGAAGTCTGAGACATTTTTCATCACATATCACTTTAAGTGGTAAGTGTGTGTTGTCTTTGCTGCCATGCACAGTACATTTGGCTTTAACTGATACGGGTATTTGAAGGCCAACATGGGTGCTATTAGAATGAAGTTGCAGTTGTGAGCAGTTGTGCTGAATGTTCAGTGTCTTTACTGTAGAGGATATAAAAACATGTTAAATAACTAGTAATAAGAGGTTTCCCTTACTGTAAAACGCTGTTATGAACCAGGCTGGAAAGACAGCCCAGACCACCATGGGACACAATGGCCTGGACTGAAACAGTTTAATGATGACTTTTAGT
Source organism: Lutjanus campechanus (assembly GCA_027495735.1). NCBI lineage: Eukaryota > Metazoa > Chordata > Actinopteri > Lutjaniformes > Lutjanidae > Lutjanus > Lutjanus campechanus. The sequence continues at coordinate 12,603 of JAJHUR010085069.1, read as the reverse complement.
CATATTGGCAGCGTGGCTTTAGATGACAGTGTCTGTCAGTTGGGTTCGATCTGTCTGACTGACCCCATTTTTTCCCAAAATATCCAGACAACAACCTCTACAGTTGAATGACTGACTATTTTTGTACAGAAATATGTTGCCGCACTACTTTGACTTGGTGATCACCTGACTTTTTGTTTTGACTTGAAAAAATATGGCTTAATTTCTGTCAGCTTCAGATTTGATGCTGCAGCAATGCAAGAACCACCAAAAATGCTAAACATCATCATGCTAACATTCTGAAATATGCCATGATTTGGGTACATTTGCTTGTTTGTTATTTCAGCTATAGAAAAAAGTTATGACGAAATATAGATAGATATATAAGACAAAACATAAAGCACTAAGACAATACAAGCTAGTGATAAGGGGACATCAAAACCTAGTTAAGTAAAATATCTGAGTATGTTCAAATTAAGGACATATATGCCTGTAAACACTAGTAGCCTATGTTACACTGACATGCCTACTAAATATTAGTATATCATGCTAATGGTACACACGTTAGCATACATTACAAACATGCTAAAAGCTACTCGCTAAGCGTTTAGTATGTTCATATACAAACAAGCTACCAGGCTAAACATTACACCAACATGTTAGCATTGTAATTATGAGTATGTTATGCTAAATGCTACATGTTTAACATCAGCATATTAACAAGCATAGTAACATGTCTACTGTTAGCATAACTGTTAATATACAGTATTCACTTGCTAGCATTTTAACTGCTAGCATGACTACAGGCTGAATTCTGGGAAAATATGTTGTCTATAAAATAACACACAAGTAGGACTGCAACAGTATGAGATGTTCATGGAATGATAAAGAATAAAGTCTCTCAGAATATCATGGCTGCACAGTATAGTGGTATAGCCACAGATTCACACGTCTTATTATCAGTTACAGTGACCCTTAAAGGAACGACAACAGAACAGATTTTTATAGTTGAATAAACACTGTGGTATATTTTCACAAAATATTCTGTCCTGACAGACACTGAACTTGGTAGAATTTTTTTTATGACACAAATATGGTACAATTCAACACAGTTGATAAGCAAATTTACGTGGTATTAAAGCTGTCAGTTTTTACATCATGGTATTGCCCATAGAGTGGAACCAATGTACTGCTGCAGCCCTATTCTCAAGACATATCATAGTTTATTTAGATCCAGTGAATGAATATTTTTCTTTCGGTGTCACACATCCAAAGTACAACTGTATAAGCTTCACGCTGTACATCAGCAAAGTGATACATCAGTCTAACTTCACATATATACTCTATGTTATGGTGTGGGCTTTGTGCTTTGAAGAAAAATTGTTAACTCTGAATGTGTTGAGTAGCAGCAATCAACAAACACAAGAATATCTGTCTTTACAACTTCCTGTTACAAGGGTCACCTCCATCTTTGGAAAGATCACGGTGGAGCCGAACAAAGGGAGCAGATGATTCATGCAGTCAGCGCGGGGCTCAGCGAGGGCGTCAGATGGATGGTGTGAGCAGGCAGCGGGACCACCCCTCGGGAGCGGCGGGACACGCTGTTTGTTAGGCGTGATGAATTGGCTGCATGCTTGAACCCAAAGGTTGGCAAATTAACAGTTAATTAGCGGTTGATAAATGACAGATCGACACAAGCCCTCCACCGCCGTCGTCCGCTCCCGCTATCTCGCCGAGGCAAGTGTTTATGTGCTGGTAACAAGTGTCGGAGCAGACTGTTATGTCTGCATTTTGTCACACGGGGCGATTGCTCTCAGATGTGGCCCCCCCACCCGTCTCCTTCACAGCCAGCCACCCACCCACCAACCAACCAACCCCAACTACCCCACCTTTTTCAGTCCTGCCCCAATTTACCTCTGGTCCGCCCTAGACACCCTGGACCTGCATTCCTGCTGACACATGTATCAACACTGTAAAAATAATGCAGGAATTTAGTGTAATCAACTAATCCTTTTTTAATAACTTGACAGAAATAAACAAGTTTTATTTATTCAAGTGAATTAAAACTTAGAATCTCAAGTATTTATTTTCAGAAGACTTCAGAACGTGCAAACACAACTTCTTCTAAGTTGAAGTCTTTTAACCTGATGAGAATGAGGTAAGAATGATGAGTTTAATGAATGTACTCTACAGATTTCAAAATTTATTTTCCAAAGAAACAGGATCAGCATTTTGGATCATGCACTCTTTTGGAGTTAAAACTCCCCTGAAACATTTCTCTTTTTTTACAGTTTGAAGAAAACATATGATGAAAACTTGCTACATACATGTTAAGTTAAGTTAAGTTAAGTTAAGTTAAGTTAACTTAACTTAACTTAACTTAACTTAACTTAACTTGTTTTCACAATGAAGGTTAGTATTAAATTCAGTCTCCACTCCCTTATGCTTAAATTTTTAAATATAAATTTAAGCTCTTTGTTTGAAATGAAGAACTGACTTTAAAAAACTGAGAAAATGTGGGAATCCAATTTAATTGTAACGTTTGTCACTGTGACTGAACAATATCTAATATCCTAAATTTACTGAACAAGTACAGCTGAATTATTATCAAGTATATTTGAGAGGTTTGCTTGTTTTGAATCATTTCAAAATGACCTCATTACCTCAACATTTAGCTGCTAAAGAGCCAGATATTTTCCTCAAATTTGGTGGAGACCCAAACCGAGCTAAAAGTGGCTAGAAACATGACTCCAAATGAATGTTAATGTTGCCCTGTCTGTTGGAGGTGTGTATAGGCGATGGCTTGCGATGCGATGGCTAGATGCACAACTAAATCTATTAAATCCACTGTAGATGTAGTCAACTTTAATCTTAGTTGACTAGTCTAATAAAATTCAGATGACTAAAATACAAATAAAACTAAATTTTAGTGAAAAGATTGTGATCAAAATGTATCAAAATCAAAATTATGACTGACTAAATTGACATAAGTCATGGTTACTTGTTTTCAGAATTATGAAAGCACTGCAAATTATGTTGAGGGTTAGTAGAAAGTACTTTTTTTGAATCATATAAAATTATTTCAACTTACCTCAACATTTAGCTGCTAAAGGGCCAAATATTTGTCTTTTCCAATTCAGCCAACTTAAAACTTTAAGGCAGCCTGGACATGAACTTTTTAAATTACAATTCTTTTTTGTTGCTGTTGTTGTTTGTTTGTTTTTGTTTTTTACAGTGAACCCCTGTTTAAGAACACTTTTTCAGTCTGAACTTTAATTTTTCCAACTGTAAAACAGATCCATAAAAACCTACAATTCTATCAAGTTAAAAACTCCTGTCAGCAACCAATGAAAAGATATCAACATGCCTGCCGTTTCCCCTCTCCACTAGGACTCATTCTGGGCATGATAATTGCATTTTTGCTGCTAGATCGTGTTCCCGCCATGACTGAAGGAAGCCATAATTTCAGGCCTAATGATGTAAATTGGAGGCAGGTCCTGGGCGGCTGACATGTATGTAATGAGTGCAGAGGAAGACATATTTAACCCAACAATACCGCCTGTCGCTGGCAATGGGCTGGAAATGGCCTCGTATTTAGAGGAGTCGTGGCAGAAGTGAATAAGTAGGAAGGCCTATTAACAGTAGTAGTCCAAGAATTCATCTCCCTTTAAACTTCTCCTTGTGTATTTTTCCTTTCACAAAGAATTTATATGAACAAGAAGGCTTTTCTTACTTGACCTTCTAAAAAACAGAAAAAGAAATAATGGATATTTTGTTATTAAGTGCAAATTAGTGTCAGTTCTGCAGTATAAAATCTGTTTCCTCTCCTGACATTTTCTTCGCTGAAGGGCGGGGAGGTAATTTCCAAATAAAAGTGAGCGAAATTACACAATAACACTGCATTTACCTCGCCACATGTTACCCCTCTACGCAAATGGCATTTGATTGAGTGGCTCTGAGGGGAGAAGACAGTTTTGTGAAAAATGTCCTGAACTTCTTTTGAGTCATTCATGTTTCAGCAGCAGCGGGGGAGGCAGAGGAAACAGCAGCATGTATGTACATTCATTACTGCGGACTTGGCATGGGAGGAGAAATAATGTGTTTCAGCTCAGTGAGCGACTGCCAGAACAAAGTACATACAGTACTGGAGCTCCGCGGCTACTCCACCGGTCCTGGAAGGGCTGCGGCTGCTCGCTGAAACATCCGAGCAGGAGTTTAGTGTGACAAAATCATCACAGGATGTGAATTTGTCTTTGATGGCATGTTTTGAAAAGATTAAGAAAACAGTTAGCGAGAATTTGAAGCAGCCGCACCTGAAAACAGCAAAATCTGATTTGTTTCAGCCTCTGTTCATTTTCGCCTTGGATTTTTATCCCTCCCAGGCATGCGACAGCTTGTGTGTGTGTGCACAGATGCGTGAGCTTGTCCGCAGCTTATCTCACATAATACTTGACTCATCAGCCTAATATCTTTTGTGCACATTTCTGACTGTGTGCACAAAGACCTCTCATGGTTGCAGTGATTCACAATTTTTGAAAAAAGTAATTTTTTTGACTCCTCTGCTAGGGGCCACAAATCCCCAACAACTGCTAGGCTAAAAACAAGGTTTACCAAGTTTGTTTCCTTTGTTTTTGGCCTTTGTCATGACTCAAAAACTGACACTCCATGGAAAAGGTTGGTTTTAATGGGAACATCTGCAGATTAATTCCACAGCTGATATGTTATGATCCACTAAAGTTAAGCACAATACGAGATGTACAAAACCCTGTTTTGTTAGCTTTGCCACCATCTCCACAATATGATTGCACAGTCACCGTGTTGGACTGTTCAAGGTCTGTTGGTAAAAAAAAAAAGGTAGATGCAGCCTTCATTACAAAATCGACTGTAACTCAACTTAAACACATATAATGTAACATCTGCCACTAGGGGTCTCTCTCACATTAAAACAATCACAAAACACATAGTTTGATAATGTTGTGAAATAACGTGGGCTTATGGGAGTTGATTTCTTTCTTGTTAAATAACCACAGTAGTTGATGAAAATCTGACATGGTGGCATTAAAGTGTTATTCACGTTATGTTTAGTCCCATTTACCACCTTTCTTCCTCTGACATATCCGACATATTCCATGTTTTCCTGGTAGTAACAGCAACTAGCAGCTAGTAGGAAATGCACTGTTACCTTGAATAAATTATGGATTTCTCTGGGTTTGACCATTATTGGGAACTTTTGGGATAATGTAAATACACAATTCAACGAAATATATAACAAAAGTCTATCATCTTTAGATATTTTAATGCAGAAATGTTACATATTATATCTTTAATTCTGCACCAATTTTCATGAAATGTAGTTAATTATAAACCTGAAAAAGCAAACATGATACTGGGCATGTGTTGGAATTAAATTCTGTTACTTCTATGCCTATGGTATTGTTGTACAGTCACCTGGTTGCTTGAAATGTTCTGAAAAACACCAAAATGTTCTGGATAAATAACAATGTGTACATTGAGAAATTTGGACTTATCTTCCAGTTTATTGTTTTCTTAATAAGTTTACATAAACTTATTATGGCAGTTATGTCATTGCAGTAGGTGCTTCACCATCTGTTTCCCGGCAGAGATCTGCACTCTACCGAGTGACCTCTTCGACCGTAGTTTCTTTTGAAAAGGCTAATCGGGGATATAGCATTCATCACCTCAGAATTAGTGCCGGTGAGAAAGCTTTCCAGTGAGCAGCCAGAGCCCCTGCAGACCTGGATGGTGATCATTATCAGTATCCCTGACTGATATCACTCAACCTCGCTGGCACGCGGCTCTGCTCGGGCCCTGGGTGGAAAATGCAGCCCCGAGAGGGCCACCGCTGTATTTGTTCCAGCTGCATCAGGCAGCTGGTCGCGCTGCAGCTCTGCGTGGACGGCTCATCGCTCTCGGGGAGAGAGAGAGAGAGAACACAAAGCCTGTCATTAACACGCCGAGAAGCGAGCGGTCACTGCCAGACTCCCGAGCCAAGCATCCAAATGTTTGTATCCCCTTTCCCATCTGAAACGGAAACAATTTGGTTTCGTCCTAACAGTACAGTACGTCTCGGCTCCAAAAGCCTCGCTTGTGTGTTCAACTTTTCTGGGTGCCATTTTGGTTGCTGAGTGCTCGGAGCCAGCATGAGTCACATCGCTAATGTCAGGAGCATTACTCTCATTATTTCATGGTTAGTTTGACACACGGCTAATATTCTGATGGCAGGAGCTGAGATGAGGAGGCCGAGGAATATGGAGCGAAAATATGCGAGTGGGAGGTCTGCGAGTAGTGTGTGTGTCCTTGTGCGCGTGTGCATGTGTGTGTGCGAGAGCAGGGGAGGGGCATCTGGAGTCTGCCAAACAGTTCCTGACAGAACAGTGCCTCTCTCGGCCATTTCCTTCAAACAGCAATCAGGCCGAATCAAAGCAGCTGCTCTGTTCTTCAATACTCCAATTGCGCTAATCAACTCCGTTTAGCAGCTCCTCGACCGGCGAGGGGCTGCGCCACACTGCCTACACACACACACACACACACACACACACACACACACAGAGTGGGTGCTGTGGGCTCAGGCCACCATTCAAAAGTCCAGTCAGAAATAATAACACTTATTTTATTAGACCTTCTGGAGCGGCGCCAGCAGCGTTTAACAATCTTACACATGCTGAAATGAATGCAGGCGTGGAAACGGTGAGTTAAAGCACTGTTAGAGATTCAAACAAGTTGTCCGCTCATTTCTGGCTCTGAACGGAGCAAGAAACAAAGGACAAAACTAGAGCCCGACCGATATATCAGTCAGCCGATATTGTCAGTCAGATGTAGACCCTTTTAGTGCTGATGTCATGATTATATCTGTGTGTTAGCTGGGGGAAAGAACCAAGAGAAAATCTAAGAATGAACTCACAAAATGACAAGAAAGGAAATAGTTTTACACCTTTTGTCCTTATTAAACAGAAAAATTCAACTGATCACCTTCTGATTTCAAGTTTCTCTCTTTTACTGAAATAAAACAAACTTTAATTCATTACTTTAATTACTACTACTTGTTAAAACAAACTTAATTTAAAGCTCGACAGACAGAAACATAATAAATCTCATCAAAATTGTCTTTGTCAGTCTTTCCACTGTTATAACGATCACCAACTCTGGTTTGGTCAAAATAAATTCTTAATTCACTGCGTTAGATGTGAAAATATTCTGACTCTACAGGCTGTTTTCCTCTCACTCGTCCTCCAGCTCAGTGGGTGTGTGCTGTTCCGCTGACTGTATAGCAGAGTAGCAACTGTAACTCTGCAGAACATTAAATTAGCAAAATAACCCTGTATTTGTAGAAAAATGGTCCATCCATTGAGTGAGCATGTCAGCCAGTCTGCTCCCGTTGGTTAATGTGAACTTTTTCAGGTAACATTTGTAGTCAGAAGAGGTTGTATTTTCTTCAGCCATTGTTAAAAAACAAGCCAACAAAACTTGCTAGCTATCGTAGCTAACGCGTTGAAGGAATTCTTTTGCCTCCACCTAAAGGGGTCTACTGGCTTATCACAGCTTACTATCTATATCAATAGTGGCATATTGTCTGATATGCACTTATTTAACAGAGCATAATTTTTATTGGTTTTATTTGTTAGCTTTATAGACATTTTCCGCATATTTTAAATTCAGTTTTAATATATACATATATTTTTCTCTATTTGCGTGTTTGTGTGTGTGTTTTATAGTTTTATATAATTATTAAAAACACCAGTGACAGATTACTGTGTTTTGTCACAGTTTTCAGAGATGGAGAAAGTACACACATTCTGTACTCAAGTAAAAGTACAGATATTTGTGTAAAAGAAGACTGAAAAGTACTGTTTTTTTGTTTTTGTTTGTTTGTTTGTTTTACTGCAGTATAAGAGTATAAAAGTAAAAAGTCACCCTCTGAAGGACATTTCTACTGAGTGTATCTGCGGGAAAGCTAACTAAACTTCGCCTTTTCTCCTCAGTCAAATCTCCCTCTCTTCTCTGTTTCATCTTTTATGCAGTTTTTTTTGTCTTGTTAGTCTGTCTTGCGTGATATGCATTGATGGATGTGCCAAGAAATTGTCTTTTCTATGTGTTATTGTTTCATCCATTTAGGCTGAAATTGGTCTTGATGTTGAGAAGGCAGCGTGCAATGATGCAAAATAAAAAATAATTACAATAATTTTCTAAAAATGCATTAAAACAACTTTAATGAACCTGTTTTAAAAATTAAAGGAGTAGAAAGTACAAATGTAGGTTAGTTTCTTCTCACATCTACAAATTTTAACCACTTTTAAAGACTTTTCATAGCAAAAAAAAAGTGTTTATGTATACTGTATGTTCTATATTCTGTTTTATTGAATAATACTCGGCCCTAAAAAGTCCGGTATCGGTCTGTCCCTAGATAAAACTATGCTAAATGTGATAATGCAGGAGCAGAGGGAAATGCCACATTATTCTGCGGGATCTGTTACTCTGCAGCAGCTGTTGTGTCTATTGTATATGACAATTCCAGTCTAAACAACATGGCACTAATCCGCCAATTTCCATTCACTCAGATGACAACAATTCAGGTTAATCTTGTATGTTGAAAGCTCCGCAGCAGCGATCCAAACAACTGTCTGGAGCGAGGCTTTGCCTTGCCTACCCCTGGATGCTCCGCTAAAGAAAACAATGCTAATTGTTCTGACTTGCCTGGTGATTTCAGCTCTGAGTAAGCCTGCAAATTCATTTTGTGACTTCAGCCCCGCTCGCTGTGATCACCGTTACATAAATCCTAACATTTAACAACACAAAGCGGAGGAAGTAAAAGCATACAGAAAGTGTTTCAATGTGGTCTGGCTGCGCAGCCTTGGCCCTGGGAGAGACTTCCTCTGTGAAGTATTTAATGTTGGAAGCTTTCGCTCTCCAAACACAGAGCACCTGGGACAACAGCGGCCGTTCCAGAGCCGGTGTTAATCAGCGGCAACGCAGACTGGCAATCAGCAGTACCCACAAGAATACAATTAATACGGTATGCTGGCTCTCTGCGTGGACGTGCCGCCTCACTTATGAAAACAAAAAATTACAGCGTTAAACTGCTCTAAACATGAGGGAGAAGCTGTGCGGTACATCCACAGAAAATCGTCTTGATTGCTAAAAGGATTTCAAAGACTTTGCATGGAAACTAGATGAAAGAGGGAGAAAAAAAAAAAAAAACCCAAGCAGCTTTAAAAGCATTCTTTGCTCCACTGCAGTCAATTATTTTCTTCTGTTTCAGTCAGACAAAACATGTCCTCTGGAATTTGTTCAGTGTCACTCGACATCGCTCGGGAGGATTCCAGGCGCAGGATTCCCTGACTGATCGTGACCATCGGTAATGAGACAGATGACAGCTTCACGCAGTTATTCATTCCCAGGATAACAAGAATATGAGATGAGTAGACTGCTCATTTCACTCTCAGATGCCAGGGAAGATGTTACAGGATAATTGTGGTTATTAAATTACAACCTATTTTCATAGTTTTGGATCATCTCTATCAATCATGACAACATGCTCACCAGAGTAACTGAGATCTGGTAAAGAGACAGAGACATGAGACGTGTTTCCATTTTTAAGTATTGCATTCGGAGAGGAAAAACCGTTAATGCACTTAACGGGAGATGGAAACACCTTTTCTCCAAATGAGTTCTGATGTAGCCAACGTTTAACTCACATGACTGATCAGCTGTTCCTGGTCTGGAGTGAAGAATAAGAAGAAGAAGAAGTAGTTGTTTGTCTGCGTTGACTGTCCCATGAAAGAATAATTACAACTTTCCAATTGAAAGAAATTCCTGAGGACCTCTCAGTTTTTCTGTCAGTAGAGGCGACTGGTTTTTTTTCTTTCTTCTTCTTCTTCCTCTACTGTCAATTTCTGACAAAACTATACATGCAGATGCTGCTTAACTTGCTCCAAACCAGCTGGTGGAGACGTGCCTAATTCACATTTTCTTTTCCTTTTTTTGTGACGTTTCAAAAGTTCCCTTCAAATTCATTTGACAATTAAATTAAAAACTAGGTTGCAAATGTGTGACTTTGGGCAAAATAAATGAATTAGCTTGAATGTGGTTTGACAATGGACAAAATGATTTATGGGGGTATTATAATATATTAAGTTGTCATGGCTAACATGCTAACCAGCACATCCAGCAGAAATGTGAAAACATTAGCATTTGGAGTTGTGTTTGTGATTATAATGTAATTCAAATATTCACTCTCTTTTTATCTCTGTTTTGGACTTCTAAGACAAATAACTAGCTTAGAAGCTAAATGCTCCACCATGTTCATCAGCTAGTTGCTAACTTTGTCTGTCTGCTGTTTGCCGCTGTAGGTATTGGCTTTATCTCAGCTTTTCTTTTTCTGATGCTACAGCAAAGTTGATGAGAGCTTTGAGAATGAACCAAAACATTACACTTGAGGGTCATAAAACCAAAACAATGAGCTTAAAGATGCTAAAACACTGTAGAGCCAACCCGTTCTCAACTCAGGTCATCAAATACTCAAGTCACAACCCTCAGAGACTCGTGCAGATGCACAAGGTGCCCCTTTAACAAAAGCCTTTTTAACATGTGGTTAACCTTACGAAATGGTCACAGTTTGGTCAGGTTTAGCCACCAAAAGTACTCAGCCTCATAAATGTGAATATTTTTAGTTTTCTTTTGCTCCTCTCATGCACTTTTTCACCATTTTTTGACATTTGAAAACAAGCAACTTTTAATGAATTTATTCACCTGGAGAGAACCCACCCGGACACGCAGAACATGCAAACTCTACCCTGGCCCAGTTGCAAACTCCCCAGTCTTCCAGCCTGCTGGGACATTCAAACTTAGAACATTCTTGCTGTGAGAAGACAGTGCTAACCACTGCACCACGGTGCCGCCCTCTATCAATTATTAATATGACTATTAATCAAGGAAATAATCAGCATATTAATCGACTATGAAAATAATCATTATTTGCAGTCTTAGATCATTGTTTGTGTTAAGATAAGAATGTTACGTTACATGAAATAAGTAAGTCACGTGACACACATATCATTATGTAACTTTACATAATGTTGGCATTTGGTTTCACACGGGGGAGGAACCACGGCCTCCTGGGTAAAAGTCCTGTGGTTCTTCGACTCGTCACAAAGTTGTTTGAGGAATGTAGTTACAATGTAACTTTTGCAACATGAAATTCCAGTCATTGCCAGCACATTATTTTAAATGCCGCTGGTATGTTGTCCCAATGTTCCCTCCACTCTCTGCATGTTGTAATGTTTTGGCAACATTGCTGCAATGCCAATACATAAAGTACAGCAAACATCATGCAGAGGACGTTGAACAGACATTGAAAAAGCTACCATGGAATACCTGTTACCTTGTGACATTTCAACAGTGTAGCAGCAGCGTAACTGCTGGTAACATTTTAATAAGGGCTGCAGAATGAATTGCAATATTATCATAACTGCAATATGGCAGTTGTAATATCCAAATCACAAATTTGTGAGTAAACAGAATTATAACGAAGTACTGTCGTGCTGCAGAGATGACCTGGCCTAAAACTTTTGTTCTCCATATGACAAAAAATGTGTTTGTTTGGTACAGATCCCAACTAATCTTCACGTCATCATGATTATATATTTTTTTTTCAGTAAAAATTAAAATTGTAATGTAAAAATGACCATTCCCACTAATTAAATCACAAATTGCAATTGCAATTTCAGTCAAAATAATCACAACATTTTTTTTTACTATACCGTGCAGCTGTAATTGTAACTGTAATGTTGCAGTAATGTTGTTACAACAGCATTAAAGTTGGTTAAAAGCTTGCTTTGTCTGATACAGATGCTGAAGGGTCAGTGTGAGTCACTGAGGGCAATTCTCTGTGGCCGCACGCAATACTTTTGACATTGCACACATTAATTAGCCCTATTGTTAATATAGAAAATATCTGTTAGTGCAGCTTTAAAGAGATCTGACTCAGTGGAGTAACAGCTCCCATGTGTCTATCACTTCAGTCGGATCCTGACATTAAATATTCCCTCTGTTTACCCGAACATCATTACTGTTTGAAACCAATTTAATTGAGCGTTATATTATGAAGAGAAATGAAGCGTAACATGACCTCATAACCTGCTAAACTGCAGGCGATAGCGCTGAGAGAGCACTTCTCAACACTGCTATATCCAAAAGGCTGCAGACTAATAGCCTGCTTGAAAAAAGTGGCAGCCTGGCAGCGTCTGAGAGTGGTCAGTCCTGTCATTAAGTTAATGCTCGTCCACAGTTTGGTCTAAACACAGAGACTTTTATGGAATTATCCTAATTAGTGTGACCATTAGCCTTAATGGGGAGTAATGGCCAGTTAGATGTTATTTGGTAAAACAACACGCCAGAGGCTGGAGGTGTTTTATTACAGCTCTATATTAGGCTCATTTCTGGAAGGTAAAGAATGTTTCCAGATCGCAGGCAAAATTGGCCGGGCGCTAATTCAGTTTCCACATCTCGCAGAGCGGGGACCACCCACCAGGAAAATAACATGCAGCAAGATGCTCGCTGTATGCTAATAATTGGCCTGCAATGACAGCTTCACTCAGCTTTATGTTC
>JAJHUR010085067.1:0-15147 GCA_027495735.1 Lutjanus campechanus | reverse complement strand
GAAGATAGGAGGGGGATGTATGTGTGTGTGAGAGACAGTGTGTGTGCGTGTGTGTGTGTGAGGAAGAGAGAAATAATCCCCCCCCCCCCTATTTACAGAAAAACAGATGATTCCTCCGCGTCTCAAGCCGAAAAAGTCCTGGCGGAGACAAATAAAGTGGAGAAAGTGGACAGGGAGAGAAACCACACACACGCGCACATAAACACACATGTATGTGCACACACACACACACACTCACACACACACAAACACACGCACACAACAGAGGAGAAGAACGGTGGTGCGATTTCCGGCTGTGCGCGCAGGAATTTTTAATCAGCTTGATTAGAGTGAGGCGGTCCTGCATTTATTACCGGGTACACACAGATGCTCACACGCACTCACAAACGCACACACACGCACAAACACACACACACACTAGATACCTTAATTTATTATGTGATTTTTATTTATTTTTCCCCAATAAATAGTTCTCATTTTACAAAATAGTTTAGATTCAGTTGGGAATAGTGCTGCAAATTTTGCGCATTTTCCTGAACTGATAGTTAAACAGCAATCGATTAACTGATTAATAATTAATAAGACACATTTGTCATTCTTTTTTTTTTGTTTTTTTCCTCTTTCTTTTATTTTTTTCTTTCTTATTTTAAGTTTAATGCGCAATTATTAATTCATACATCTTTAATCAGTTCAATTCTTAATGTCAATTAATCAATTAATGATTAATCATTAACATTGCCAGGGGTATTGCAATTTACTGGTATTGACAATAACTGATATATTTAAAATAATAATATGAAATACATGATAATATCATGTAAATAATCCAGTGCCTCTTAAACATACTCTTTACTTCTAAATCGTTAACGTTTCTTTCTCTCTTCTAGCTTTGTCTTCCTACCCCAAAGCCCCCACACACACCCACCTTCTCACTATCTATTAACTGTAATTGGACTTTTTGTACATTTCTGTACAGTTATGCTTCTCTCTCCACCTCCCCGCACTCATATTTGGAGTGCAATTAAGTGTTATTTGGCAAAAAAGACACAGAACACACAATAAGCAAAGTTAAAGATGAATTTGACTGACAGCGTTATATTTTTTTCCAGTCTTCTATAGATATTGCGATAATACTGCTACCGTGAAATTCTTTTGGCCGTGAGAATCATGTAGTGAAAATCTGATATTGTTAACGCCCCTTCAGTGATTTGATCTAAGATAGCAAAAGGGAAGGGGAAATATGTGATCTCCAGTCAGTGGTGGTTATTCTAAGATATATAAACATTGCTATAAACTAAAGGGAACCCAAACTACATAAAGTAAAGCTTTTATGTGTCTCCTAACACAAAAACTCACTTAGATTGCTAAAACATGAGGATTTTTGGGCATGGGCAATCAGACTATACTGATGATTCAAGTAGGACTGCAACTAACTATTATTTTCATTATTAGTTTGTTGATTACTTTTTAAATTAAACAATTAGTTGTTTGGTCTATAAAATGTCAGAAAATGCTGAAAAATCTCAGTCATTGTTTCCTAAAGCCTAAGATGGTGTCCTCCAATGTCTTGTTTTGTCCACAATAAAAAGATTTTCAGTTAACCGTCACAGAGGAGCAAAAAGAACAGACAATGTTCACATTTAAGAAGGTAGAATAAGAGAATATAGACTTTTTTTTCTTAAGAAATTACTCAAACCGATAAATCAATTCTCAAAATAGTTGGCAATTAATTCAATAGTTGATAACTAATTGATTAATCCGTGCAGCTCTGATCTAAAGGCTTTTTCTTAAGAATTTGTAATAGATGCACTTCTTATTATATACGCTATGAAATCATATCAGAAATGACGATTTATTAAGCCTTATAAGTAGGTAAGATATTATTCAAATGGGAAAACTTTATGACTTCCAGTTAATATTCATTCTTTGACACAGACTATAATATAAAAAGTAAATATTTATATATTTAAGTATGTACTTATTTACATCTTGAACTCCTGGCAATAATGTGCACTCACTCACATTTACACTAATAAATATTTATGACAGCCTGAAGAGTGGGCCCTATTTTGCTCCACACTAAAGGTGGAGAGCTACGTCCCTGGTTGTAGCTTGGTGGTTTGTCAGGAAACAACTGCACTCAATGTCAAGTTGAGAGGAATTCTCTGGCTAATATTTAGTTATTGCATGGCAAATGAATACGTGTATTCAGGAATAATATAATCACCACACAAAGAAAAATAAATTATATTTTCAAAAGGGTGTTTTTTTTCCCTTTTAATGTAATATACTGTAGGTCAGTTTGAGTTCAAGTATGCTTTTAAAAAAAGGAGTTTAATCTCTATATACTACAAATAAAAAGTGATTTTTGATGGGTTGTCACGTATATGCATCTATTTTCTTGTCAGTAAATAAAAAATGTAAAGTCGGATGAACTTACCCTTTTCAGCATTCTGTTTTTGTGCTGTTATGACTCTGCTATTATCTCACAAACTTTACCTCCATGGCAGGTTATGTCAAACTAGATTATACCAAAATATTAGACAAGCTAATCTTTGTTGATATTGTCAACAAAACCCTGAACTGTCAAAGCGGAGGAAGAACTGAAAGGAGGAATGTTTAGAGGCTGGAGAGCGTCACAATCTCTGCAAACAATACCAAGCTGGAAGGTTTTCTCCAGTTGATGTGTGAGCTATTGTTATTATTTTGTAATTATTTCATGAACCTTTCCCTGCTGGCGGGCTTTGTTGCTCTGGAGCACACGGCAAAAATATCAGACAAGGTAATCTCTGTTGATATTGTCAATAAAGGCCTGATATGGTGTTTGTCCCTAACCTTAAGGTGGCCTAATAATATCTGTTTCACTTTGACTTTATGAGCAAAGCCCAGACTAATATCTGATGCTTACACACACATACGCACACACACACACAGGTGACAATAAGGGCACCAGTGCTGTCTGTTCGTGTCAGGTCTAGATGTATTTGGCTCTCATTTGACCATTTTTAGGTCCTATAAAAAGCCAGAGGGCTTTGAGGCAAAGTTCACTTAGGAGACCACAAGGGTTTTTACACACACGTGAAGTATATTTATACTGATATAATAGTGTGCAGAGGTGGAAGTAATGAATTACAACTACTCAAATTACTGTAATTATGTCATTTTTTGCAGTACTTGTACTTGTAATTTTGCTAGTATGCATAACAATATGTAATCTACTTCGTTACTTTTAAAAATTCCGATTCACTGCTGAGTTTGACAATTTGAATGAAAGTCCAAACCTTTCATCTACAATTTTCGTAGCCAATAAGGATATCTGATTGCAAATGGGTCAATGAAACCCATGATTTATGGATGTGAAAAATGCTCAGATTTGGAGACCAGGACAGCACAAGCTGGGAGAAAGTTAGACTGAAGATTTGGAGAAACCTTTCGATTGAATGCCTGCTAATGATAATGTATTTAAGGGACAGTTCAACCCCAAATCAAAAATATAGCAGTGCTGTACTTTAGTTCTATTTATCAGTCTAGATGTTTTGATGTGAGTTGCCGAGGTTTAGAGATATCGGCCGTAGAGATGCCTGACTGTTCTTTAATATAATCGAACTAGATGGTACCTGGGATGTCTCGTTCCAGAAATCATGACCCTTTAACTTAAGATATGAAGTTGTTGTGGGTGGTTTCATCCAGGAACTACTTCCTTTCTACAGTAGAATCTACTTTCTTTCTAGGAGAAAGAAAGTAGTTCCTACATGAAACTTCTCACAACAATTAGCTGAGTAAGCACGTCACGATTTCTGGAAAGAGAAATGTATTTTGAGCATCAAAAGCCAAGTGCCATTTAGTTCCATTTTCCAAGAGAAGGCAGATATTTCTGCGGAGGATATCTCTAAAGATCGGCAACTCACACTTAAAAAATCTAGATGGATAAATAGCACTACACGTAAGAGGATTTTTTGATTTTGGTGTGAACTGTCCCTTTAAACATCAACAGTTAAAACTGATACTCTGGGTAATTTTTGAGAAGAATACTTTGTACTTGTGCTTAAGTTCTTTTAAACACCAGTAGTTTTACTTGTAGTTGAGTCACAGCAAATATATAAAAGCAATATAACATCATACCAAAGAAGTTTTCATTAATTCATCACCATTGTGTCGCAGATTGAACAGCAAGCTTTTTCTGGCAACAGAATTATATAAGAACCAAGGTTTGACGATCTGATTCGACTCATCGGGCCAGTATCCACATCAAACAAAAGATGAACGAGCATGTCTGT
Source organism: Lutjanus campechanus (assembly GCA_027495735.1). NCBI lineage: Eukaryota > Metazoa > Chordata > Actinopteri > Lutjaniformes > Lutjanidae > Lutjanus > Lutjanus campechanus. Next base: position 10,870 of record JAJHUR010085067.1, on the reverse strand, counting down.
CCAGGTTGTGTAAGAACAAAAACAGGAAACCAACAGAAAACAGGAAGCGTGTACACCTATGACGGCGACAGAGCCAGAGGTTGCGAGCCGACCGTGGAGGTCAGGTGCATGTGAAATGCTACATAACACTGCATGCTTACTATTAAATCTTTGCAGGGCTCATAAACTCCCTCTGTGTGAGACCATAAATACAGTAATGGCACATCCTCTCACACAAAGCTGTTGTTTCATAAACAATGCAACACCGCAGACGTGAGCTCTTCAGCTTAGCTTGACAGAAACCGCAGTCAGGTGAAAAGAACACTACGGAACAAACATTTAGAAAATCATTCAGAGTTACGGAAGCCCGGAGGGGAAAAAATACTGGAGTCCTTTTTAAAAGAAAGCTGGAACAGATCAAAAACTAATCGTGGAAGAAGTGATGGTGTGTAGTGTCACTGTGCAGTAGAAACAGTACAGTTACACCTCCCATTCAACCCCTGGTTGTGAAACCAAATCATTGTTCCACCCACCCATGTGAGGTCAAAAGTTTGCACATTTCAAAATACATTTGTGTCCGAAAAGGCTGCATTAGGAATTCACCGCAGAAGGCCAGCGGAGAAGCTTTTAACGGAAAAATAGAATGTGAAACTCACCTTTCGAACCTGAGATGGAACAATGTCTTGCAATATTGACACCTAGTTAGCATGAGGTGCAAGTTTTGAGGGGGCGGCTGCATTTTAAAAGGGTCCCACGCCTGTGGTTTCCAACAGGAAATGCAAGAGTTGTAGAAACTGCAAGTATAAGACCCCAACATGTTTGAATTCATGAGCACAGGCTGCTGCACAGATTCAGTGATCAATTCTTATCTTAACCATTCTCTGGGTTTCAGTGAGCTGCCAGCACTGTGTACTAAACACAGCTGCGGTGTGCAGTGTGGTTAAATGGCTCTGCTATGTGTCTGAATAAAGGACCCAAACTGTGGAGTAATTACTATATTTTCAGAGATTCATTCCAACATGAGATATTATTCAGCTCCTGGAAAATGTGACAGAGATTTCCACAAAGTCACTGAGGACATGAAAGTAAAATTCACAAATGAATCATATTGAAGTTACTGTCTATCTTGAGCTCTTTGCTACATGATAGGTACATTAAAGACGATGAAAACTGTTATTTTTTATCATTTTTAAATAATAAATGGTGAATATCAGGGGATAATTTGTCTCCCAAATGGATGTGAAGCATTTTAGAGAGTGTGAATGTGCAGTATACTGTTCAGGTTCATTGGTGTCACTGTGATCTGTAGTAACATGACTCGCGCAGACAGGCTGCAGCCCCCCCACACCCCAAACCTTCTCCTCAGCAGATCACTTTGCATCACTTAGACCTGCGCGGCATCGTTGCACAGCATTCTGCATGTTGACATGTTTTCCACGTTGACATGTTTAACATGATGTTCACTGCAGCTCCCGTCTCTCTCTCTGTTTTTCTTTTTTTCTTTTTTTTTTCTTTCCTTGGCCGCAGTTAGCAGCGTTCGGAAAACAGGAGCGACGGTGAAAGCGAGCCATTGTCGGCAAATGCTCTTTTCTATCTGGCATGACGCAAGCAGCCGCAGTCATTTCCACTGTGATTGTCGGGCACCATCAGAGAGCATCGATAACCCCTGCCAGGCCTTGGCACCGCCAACAGGTGCCGGCACTGCCAGCAAGGTTGGCACCGACGTGGCTGTGAAAACCCTCTGACATCCAGAAGGGCACAGATTTGCACTGAATGCACCACTGAATCAACACTGCTGATTATCAATTAACATATACCGTTTTGTATCACACAGAATAGAGGGAAAAAATGGGTTTTGAAACACAGAAAGCCTGTTTAAAAATACTAGCTGTGTGCTGTTATAATCACGTGCTGAATACAGATTTAGCCCTGTTCAAGGTGGGTTTTTACAAGCCTGTGTGGCTTTGTGTCGGGGAGATACAGTACGTGGTGCGCTCTGCATGTACACATGTGTAATTGTTCAGGCAAGATTTTGTGCCTGTTGGCTGCATGTGTAAAGAACACATGACAAATGACAAGAGAAACATGACAGACTGGATGCTAAATTGCAACAAAGACACCTCATATTTAAATGTCAGGAGTCATAGCATTACACCGCAGATACATTTCACCTGCTCTTTGTGTATTACCACAGGTACTGTATGTTTTCACCATAATACACTTATCACATCTTTCACATCAGGCCTGCTGCCTTTTCAACCACATGTTTATGTCTCAGGATGACTTAAATATTATGTCTGTTTCTTTAAAAGACTAATAATCAACACACAAAGGGGTGAAATATGAATAAGAAAATGCATCATTGTTGGCTCAACATCGAGAAGTGTCTTTATTTACTGTGTCAGACGAAGCCGGCGCCATCACTTACTGTACGTAGGTGTTGTGATGTCTTCATGCTCGCCACTCGTGATGCTTCTAATGGGCATTAATACGATTATTTGGATTACTAATACAAATTAGTCTGCGCATCCAGTCTGAGCGAACACAAACAGCACGGGGCTAAGCGCTGTCACTGGTTTGACTTTGAGCTCTTTCTGCTAGTGTCTCCCACAATAAAAACACACACACACATAAACATAATAGTATTATTAGAGGCTGCAGAGGATTTAATAATCTGTCGGGGAACGTGTCAAAACACGCCTGCATCAGTGTGGGCGCACAGATGAAACTCAATGAGACAAGATGTCATGTACAGTGAAAAAAGGAAAACGAGGGTGGTGTACAGTAGATGCCGTGCAAAACCAACAAGCAGTTAAATGAGTAGTTAGAATGAAATCAATGTCTTGTCTAAACAAAAGCACTGAAGAGATGCAGAAGCAGATAGTGTTTTCTGTATTAATTTATGATTCAATTTTTAATTATGAATTAAGTTGGATAAAAGGGAAGATTTTGAGGTTCAGGATAAAGAAATTGTTCTGTGCCCCAGATATTTTCCATTTGTCAAAAGGTGTTACATACTATTACTAAACTAAAATATTACCTTTTCTACAGAAAACAAGACGGAAAGTGTAGAAATTTGACATATGTGGAGCGTCATATGCGTCATCATGTTGTCTGTTACAGGTCTCACTTCTCAGAAATGCAGTTGTTTGTTTGAGGCACTGTGCCATACATTAAGTGAAAATACGGCTGCGACAATCATAAAATTGCGAGTGCTGAAATAAGATAAATACGCATGTCAAAAAAAGTGTGCAGTTGCACAAGATTCAATGTGAAATATACAAAAATATACAAATGTCAGTGACTGATCTTTCTGCACAACTGTTGAACTAAACCAAGGTTCACCTCTGTCTGGAGTTCAGGGTTTAAGCGGTTCATTAATGTTCCCTCTTGAGACATATGAGGACCATGAAAAATTGTCGTTACAAGGTAAGCACAGATAGACTAAATATTCCTTTGTGAACGTGTCCTCCGAATCAGATTAGTTTCATGTTTTCCATTAGCCTCTCATACAGCGAGTGTGGCTTTCAATTACATGTGAAATAAGGTGATTTCTACATTTTCATATGTCCGCGCTCCGGTGTGGGAGGAGGGAGAAAAGAGAGGAAGAAAGAACAAGGGGGATGTAATGAACTGAGAGTCGACTCCTAAGTGCTTAATTGTTTTATAATCACATGAAGTCGACAGAAATAGAAGCAGAGCGGAGTGGTCTCCACCTCAGGTCTGCTGACAGGAAGGCCTAACGCCATTTGGCCTCGGCGGGTCTCTGCATCGCCTTGGAAGACAAACATCAGGTTGTTTTTTTACTCCCCCTTGGTGATGTGTGAAAGACAACTACCGCTCCACTCACGCCCCGTGTTCTCGACACCCACCCTTACGATTTGCGGTGTTCACTGTACACAATGCAACTCCTACGCAGATGCATGCCACACAGACACTTGTACATCCGCTCAGTGGCGGCGGGCGTGCTTTGGTGCAGCGTCGAACAAGGCTTCGGCCCCCGGAGACGGCACCTCTGCATGAACCATGACACTGCAGCCCACCTCAGGGTGACATCAGCCGTCATTATCGCCAAGCCGGGTCAGCTCAGGCCTGTGTTGGTCTCCCTCACAGGAATCTGCATTAAAGATTCAAAACCGCATCCCTCATGGGACCCAAGGACCCTCCACCGCTGTTTATCACCCCCTCCCTCTTTCGCTCTCGCCGCCTTTATCAAATTATAAAACCAATTAGTCATAGAACAATCAACGGGCATCAGAGGCAGTGCTGGTTTTAAAGAAATGACTTTTCTGTCACCGCTCGCTGTACTCCGGTCACCACATGACCGAATAATTAAACTCTAATTTCTGCCTCGTGGATTGCAACAAATAAACAATTAATAGAGTTAGAAAGACGGGGGTGTTTGTGTGTAGGAGGGAGAAAGAGACACTGAACAGACTGAGGACAGACTGACGGGGTGAGAAAGGTTGCTGCGTCCTGCTGGGTTTTTTCCTGATCCGGGGGAGAGGCGGTGAAGGGCACGGTACCGCGGCCTTGTGGGGAGTTCTTGGGAGTGTTAAGGAAATGAAGGCAGGTGACGGGATGGTGTTACTCGCCTCAGTGTGCGAGAAGCGAGATGAAAGGAGAGATGGGATGCAGGCGTGTGGGGAGAACGGCTCTTAATATCGAGGCTTAGGCAGAAGTATTGAATAAGAGGTGCAGACTTAAGGATGTGCGTCTTTATCTACATATTTTTCTTTGCATATTTAATCCCTTGTCAAAGGATGCATCATCCAGCCACTGACGAACAAAACAGTTGATAAGGCAAGGGTGTGTGTGTGAGAGAGGGAGAGGGAGAATACAGTATCTGTTGAAATTGTTTCATTGGAGTATGTGGGTGGGTATTAACAACCTGATCTTAGCAGGATGCGCTTTCCTCTAAATCGCTCTCTTTTTTTTTTCTCTGAACAAAGGATTCAGAAAAACCTACACAGATTGGATAAAGACAAGCATCGGAATAAAAGACAATGAGTTTTTTTTTTCCTCTCAAGAAATAAAAAAAAAAAAATCAACATACGTTGAGACCTGTAATAATGTGATTTGAATCGTGAAAACTTAGATGCATATGCTTTTCCTAAATTATATTTGCCATGGTAGCATGAAGCACGCTAAATATCGAGAACAACAAAAACAATCCAACATAGGAGGGATGTCATTTTGTAAAAGCGTGACAAAACCGACATGACGGACTTTGGATTTTTTATCTTCCGGCGAGGACACGCCAACCCATCCGACAAACGGGGCTGATTGTCAGGACCCAAAAACAATGTGACGCTTTCATCACTAAGCCAAGGAATCTGGATCAACAGTATGCAAAGCATATGCCAGAATAAATGCAGTCGAACATGCCGGGACAACATAACCCCCCGACTCTCCCCCCTACTCTTTTTCTTTTTTTTTTTATAAAGAACTTTCCAGATAATGACAAAATGAGCTGTAACTCCCTGAATCACACACTAAGCACTCACCCAGGGTGGTATGTCTGTAACTGGCGAAGGGGGGGCTTTTCTTACATATTTGAGCCCTGGAATGCAGCGGTCCCTATTAACACACCAACCTTTTCTTTCTCCAAACTAGTTGCAACATGTCATCAAAAAAAAACGCTGGGAATCATTGTTATCTTTCTGCTCTATTAGCAATCATAACAGAGCTATTTCATACAGAGGAGGGATGGGGGTGTGTGTGCGTGGAGGGGTGGAATCCCCAAAGAGCCACACATTAAAAAACGAGACAGGCCTCTTATTTACTGGCGACAGTCTAATAAATACATTTGCTGGCAGCTAAACAGGTATTTACTCTGCTCCCTACCACAGGTATAATTTCACTGTTTGCTGAGCTGTTATTTTGCTACAGCGATAATTATCGAGGTGGTAAAGAAAGACGATTAATGGTTTTAGCCGAGATATCAGTCTCAGCAAAGTGAGGCACAGCCCAGCTCCAAACTCCCAGCAAATACTCAACAGGAGCCGTTTTAATAATCTGCATCTTTTTGCTGCGGGAATTCAAAGCACAACACAAAACTGAGACGAGGTAGCTGCTGCAAACATGTAGAGGTGTCTTTTCTAGCGTGGCAATGCTTTTTCTACTCATTTTTATTTCCCTTTAAGCAATAAAACCGATGCTTCAATTCAGTTTTAAAGGCTTAATCTGCATTTTCCTAAAGAGAGAACAATCAAAAACAAAAATGCATAGACTAATATGTACATAATCCCTTTCAAATCGTCACTAGAAGTGTATAGAGAACCCAGCCTTCTGCTTGTATTTCATTGTTTTCTTATTATTTTGCTGCACTCCAGACACTTCAGCAAACCAAAATGTTGCCATTTGACATCCTGGAAATGAGACTCAACTATCAACTGTCTTTATAAACAGCTCAGACAAATTCTACTGATTCTACCTTTAAAAAGTATTGAAGCATTCTTAATATCATTTCAGATCAGAATGCACAGCAAAGACAACAACAACAAAAATAAATAAATAAATAAAATCACAAGCTGTCCTCTCCAACGTGCACACTAATTGGTCTCTCAGGGTCACAGGACAAACTTTGTCATCAACTGACAACCTGCTCTTCAGCGTCTGTTAACCTGAGACTGAGTGAGAGCTCGGCACGCCACCGTGCAGCCGCTGTATTGTTCTTAACTAATCTGGTCTGTACTGGGGTGGCATGATGTTTAAAGGCATAATATGCAACATTTTTCTTAAAAGATGTAGACTCAGAAACATAATCCCTTTAAATCATCACTTATGACCCTCTAGAAGCGTGTAGTGGTGTCTGCATCTGCAGAGACTCTGCCCTCGGGCTGTATTTCCTTATTTTTGTTGTTATTTTGCTGTGCTCGGGACACTTTACCAACACAAAATGTCGACATGTGACGTCCTGGGATTGAGACATAACTATCAGCTGTCCTCCTGGTGCGTTTATGAACAGCTCGGACAAATTCTACTGATTCTACCTTTAACTAAAGATGCACAGACGGGGATCAAAATGAGAACAACCTACCATCCAAATGCTGGTAAAATATGCAAGTGTCTGGGAGATTTGCTTTACTCACCAGACAAAAAAACACAACGGTAAAATTTGAACACCCACAAGCCATTAGGCCGATGGACAAAAAACTTGATTTTGAACCCTGTGCACTGATCTCATCGTCCCTCCTGTCCTGCAAACACACCTTCGACCAGACAACCTGAAGTGACAGTTAAAGGAGCTGCCATGCAAAAAGTGCAGCTGGGCTTTAAAAGAAAAACACAACAACTGTTTGTGAACATTACAAGCTGATTTCCTGCCATCACGCTACTACAGTACAGTAAATGCAGCGTGCACTAGTTTTGATCAGTGGTAATGAAAACAAAACTATCCTGAGAGGGGAAAAAAATCTGAGTCTAACAACCTGTAAGTTTAAGAGACGAAAGGTAGAAAGGTGGAAACAGTGACGTGTTTTCCCGGATCGCTTCCTAATTGTAAATCACAGCAGGGTTATTGTAAGAACTGTGAACACGAGAGAACATATTCAAAGGAATTAATTACACACTAATAAGCAGCGACAGATGTTTAGGCTTTACTGCTGGATCTGTGTGACCTGGCAGTCAGACGCAGCGCTGCAGCCGCCGCCGCCGTCGTCCTCGTACTCTGATTCTTATCATTCCTGCCAAACAAGTTTGTGTGGAGAAATTTTGCCAAACAGATCAACAACACACCGTCACTATGGATGTGTATGTGAGTGTTTTTTTTTTTCTGTGCCACTTTTACAACCACAAACTGATAGAAAAAAAAAATTGTAATGGAGGCTCAGAGGCGAGGAGTAAAACCGAGAAGTTTTGCTTCAACGTTCACAAGCTGCCGTTGAGGCTTTCGTCTTGTCTGAGGACTTTTTACAAGAAGTGACACATGGCAGTCTGAGACAGGAAAAGGGCTGTGTGTCATTGCTGTCAAAGGCACTGACCAGATAAGCCACAGCACCTTGAACTGCCACAGATCTGCAGAGATAAAAGGAGAAAACTCACCGGTGCTGTGCCATAACCTGCTTTTTCCCATGCAGAGGTGCCAGGCTTGACCTCATAATCGCATGTCAGCAAGGCGAGCAAAGCACACAGCCTGACAACAACAGCAAGATGATAAACAAGCAGTGACACTGAACTCTGACGATCATATCAGGGTATATTTTTTGATCGAGTTGCTTATTTAATGCTAACTTCCTCTGCAGATTTTATTTGTTTTTGTTGTTTTTTTTCCTGCACTTTATCTTTGAATTAACAAATATCCTCTTCATGACAGATTAAACCTACAATACACGCTCTGTGTTGGATAAGTGTGTTTGGGCTGATAATCATTAATAATATCAGAGTGAAAGCCACTGGCCACGCTGCTGTGTGAAATGTCAGCTATTTTCTAAAGGAGCAACGAGTGAAACCTTTAAAAACCTGCAAACCACAGAACATCAATGCCCACGCAGTTTTTAAAGATGGCAATACATCTTCTTATAACTGCTCTCTATCTCTATCACACACACACACACACACACACACACACACACACACACACTTGCACACACACTCACAGGTCTGGTTGTACCTGAAATTACTTTATCAGCACTGTGACAGAAGCCACAAGGCAGACCAAATAGCATTAAGTACAACACTTCTGTATCATCACATCTATCTGAGTGCCTCACACCAAGTCAGGCAGAAAGAAAGAAAGCAATAAATTCATTAACTGTTTGTTTCCAAACACACACATTTTTATTTTATTTTATTTTTTACTTTGCTGGGCTTTTTTTTTTTTAGTTAGACAAAGTGTCTCATGCTACAGCTATTAAAGTGTTGAAGCAAGTTGACACGTAATTAAATATTAAGTATATGGGGAGAATAAATGAAGTGGCTCTAATGGCCTAATAAAAAGTAGTAAAAGTAGATGGGCAGTTGAGCTGCAGCATTTCTAATAGACATGTCAGCGGTTTGGTGACAATACACACCTCATCGTAAATAATGTGTAAAAATGAAAGTAAAAGGCCTGCTTTAAAATCATAAGCCAAACAAGATGCAAAATATTTCATAATTTAAGAAAAAAAAAAAAACGATAGGAACTTTATTCACCCCGCGTGTTCCTAAAGTCATCAGGTCAGGAGCAGCGGTGGCAGCATCACTTCTTGCTCCTGTGCTGCGCTGTGCTGAATAAGTTGTTAAATGAATTAGAGGAGATGGATGTGTTTAACCCCGCCAATATCACGAGTGCTTTGCTTATTCGTGCAGAAATGACACAGGCCCGTTTCTGCACATTTCAAACTCGTTGGCGAAATAAAGTTCTGAATGCGAGCGTTTATATTTACCATTAACAAGACGTTCATTCTGTATTATTTTTTTTTAAATGTATGAAATATTAAGCTTCTTTTTTGGCCTGTGTGGGTTTTAAGTGATTTAGAGGAAATTGCTTTTAAATCGTTTAGATTCGAGTCACTCATCTGTCTACGTCTAAAAAAAGATGCACCTTACTTTATGAGTCATGCGGTGAAATAAATTTAAAACAAATGCAGATGCACTTGAAAATAAAAAGAGAAGCAAGTGACAGAATGACAGCAGGATAAACAGTGCACACTACGGGACCGTACCTTTAAAGTCAGCAGTCGCCCGACCTCTTGTTTTCCATCAAAAGTTGAACAACCTCTTGTCACTGCTCCACGGCGAGAGATCCAAAAATAGGCGACTGCTCTGTGGGAGGAAAAAACTGCTTTAAAAAGTCAAAAGTCCTATGGTTGAAGAAGAGGAGGTGGAGGAGGAGGAGGAGGGGGGAGTCGTCTTGTAGAAACCGCACCGGCGGAGGCTGAAGTTGGGGGAGCGCACTCGGCGGATGGGAGCGCAAGAAATGTGAGCAACCGTGCGCTGCGGGCTGCGGGGGTGAAGTAGAGGAGAGGAGAGTGGCGGCATGTGAGGAGGGCTGCTTTGAGAGGGTGGCAGGTAAACGAACCGCCCCTCCCCGTTTCTGATGCTCAAATCGATGATTTGCCAGCTGTGGCGCAGCTTGTCTCATTGCCCCACTTTGGTTTTTACAGCCGCTCCTCTCCGACGCGCTGCTCTCCGGGGACACGGAGAGGGAGAGAGAGAGAGAAGTCAGTGCCAGGAGAGCTCTCACACTCATTCATTTTCATATTTACACGCCACATGTTTGCATGTCAAGAAGAAGAAGAAGAAGAAGAGGGGAAAAAGTCTGGTAAATAGTCGATTGCGCGCAGCGGCGCACGTTTTGCTCCGTATAGAGTCAAAGCGTGTTGTTTTAACAGCGGAGGGCAACCTGCCAGCGCTGCTCCCCGCACACCTGAGCCGAATGTGAAACCACACAGCCCGGTGTAGTCTCATAGTCTGGCCGGCTATAACATCTGATGCTCTGACAGACATAAAGAGCTGCTTATTGAAACTGATTTGTTTGAAAGTACGCAGAAATAATAATAATAAAAAAAAGTTTTCAAGAATAATTAAGTTTGACAATGCTTGTTGAAAGAGAGGCTAATACTGCAGTCTGTTCTCATGCTGTGTTTGCCGACAGCTATTTTTCCCATTAATTTCTCCAATCTGAACAAGGCTTTTAGTGGGAAATAATTATTATTCTGACTATCCGGCAGTGAACATTTTTAATGCATCATTATTGAACCAGACTCACTTTTATTTTATCAATGCAAGCTGTTGCTTTTTTGTGTGTTGCAACTTTTAATTCCGGCCACACACACACGCACACACGCACACACACCCTCTCTCTCTCTCTCTCTCTCTCTTCTCTCTCTCTCTGTCTCTCACACACACACACACACACACACACACACACACACACACACACATACTCCTGTCTCATATAAACACA
>JAJHUR010085066.1:0-44304 GCA_027495735.1 Lutjanus campechanus | reverse complement strand
AGTGAACAGGCTTGTTATGCCCTGGTTCTATTTTTGCAAAGTTTCACACACTTGCTTCACTTCCAACCTATTTTCTTTGGACAAAATCAATGCTGACATCCTTCACATTTGTGTTTCCCCTCATCAAAACAGTCAACAGGGACAACAAGAGACTAATTTACAAGGTTGAGAAACGGCCCCTTTTAAACGAACCACGGCAGCCTTTTCATAAGAAAATCCTGAAAAAGATCAAGGTTTGGAAGGAAAACGGGGAGCTGTTGGGAGTTACAAGTAAGGTAACTGTCCCCCAATTATACAGAAACAAGGCTGACTTCAGAAAATGACATTAGTTGTGAATAATTAACTTACTCACTTACTAACACTTATTTATCTGCAGAGAGAAACACAAGCACACTCCTGCAAGATCTCTCTTGGTATAACTGGACAATTTTTCATGTTCCATCCAATTGAGTTCACTCATTTAAGATATAGCACTTTTAATGTGAAGATGTCAACAGAGATGTGTGTGTATGTGATAAAGGAACTACAGTTTTCATTTTCCTGTGCGACCCTGTGTTGTGTAATGATAATAAATGACCTTGATACCCTGAAGCCTGCACATAACTAGAGGAGGTTACTCAGTAGAGTGCAGATCTCCACCAGGAAATATGAAAAGAATATTTGGATGTAACCCGTTTATGAGCACCATTTTTTGTCATTAACTGTAGCCGTTTACAGGAACATTTATTCCGTAATTTATTTACATGTCAGCAGTTTGTCCCCAAACACTGCAAATAGGGAAACCTTGTTTAGTCCTTGCAGTTGTTGATGACATGCGGCTGCTCCCACTAATTGTGGATCCGTGGGATCCACAATTAGTATAAGTTGTATATAGGTTTTATATAGGTTTTTCAAGGTTTTTCAGAAACAAGAGTTTCATGGGCCTATAATCATAAATGTGAACTTAACTTTTTACAGAGGAGTACAGAAGACTGATAGAGAGTTGAAAATTTTGCATATGAAATGTTGTCACTTCATCATTTTATCCTATTAGATATTAGTGTGAAATGTTGTCATAATTAGCATTTTAAATCTTGAGATATGACCAAATATGTGATTAGTGAGATCATGGTGACCTTTGACCTTTGACCACCAAAATCTAATCAGTTCATCCTCGAGTTCAAGTGGATGTTTGTGCCAAGTTTGATGAAATTCCCTCAAGGTGCTCTTGAGGTATCTTGTTCACGAGAATGAGGCAGATGGATCTGAAAACATGACGTCTCCGGCCATAAAAAAAAAAAAAGAATCACAGAAGTCTTTTAAGATATAGTCATGTATGTACACAAAACAAGTACACTGACGGGTTCAGTAGTATTCAAGATTAGCTCCAGGTCACATACACATGCTCAGACACACGACTGAGCACACGATTTCCCCCAGGTGTACACCCAGCACCCAACATGCTACCAACAATATTTTAATGAGTATTATTTGAGTATAACAGGGTCTCGGTCTTTGAGCAGGAATCTTATCATTCTGCTCTCTTGTCTGCCTCTTTTGCCGCAGCCGTCTCTCTTCACCGGTAGCTGTTGCACACACATACACACTCGCACACACAAGGCATGGAGTGTTTTCTTCATTTGTTTCTTTTGTCATATGATACTACGTTTAGTACAATGAATGCTGCCCCCACCTAACTGAGTGTAATTAAAGACATTAAAGTATGAGCCTGAGCCTGTACAAGTGGATGACAATTTCTTTCAATTCCTCTCTTTTGTAGATTGGGGGCCACATGTGCCGCGGTCCCCTGTGGCATTTACGCGCACGTACAGATGTCATTGTTTTTCATACATCTTCAGCACAGTAACCAGAAAAACAATTTCCCCAGAAACTGGAAAATTGAGATGTATTTCCATACATATCTGGGTGTTGCCGCCTGTATGTGTGCATGTTGGATGGTTATGTGTGCTCCTTTGCGTTCTATAATAACATTTTATTTCAGAGAGCAGGGACCGGGGCCCATCCTGCGTGGAAGCACAGGGAAAGAGGCGGGGAGCGAGGGAGGCTGTTGGTGATCTCAGCCTGCAGTATCGGCACCACGGAGACGCTCCCAAATAGAATGTGACTTTGATTTCTCACCTCATTTCACTCTCAGCTGTCAGATAGGTTTCTGCTCAGATGACATCTCCTTCACAACGATGCGCAAAAATGTGGAACGGTTCGGAAATGAGGCAGCTGCTGCCCTACATGCCAGGCAGTCTCCATGACATCATCACCTCCGCCGCTCTCCTGTGACTCAACAGCACTGACAACAACAATTACAACGACGAAACTTAAGCTGCAGCCATGCAAATGATGCACTGCACCTGTCTTAACGCCCCCCCCTTTTGTTACCCACCTCTGCATCTTTGTCTGCTTCTCTGTCTCCCCGTGAGCGGCCGTGACCCATTTATCTCTCATGTATCAGCGTCTTGCTTCTACCTGTGCAGACATGTTGATGCACAGCCGTCTTCTCCTCTGAGTCTCACACATGAGATCCATTAAGCGCTGCAGCATCTGCTTAGAAAAAAACACTGCTCACATCACAATATGTGCTGGGGCAATTTACTTTTTCAGTATGCTTTAATATGAAAATTCAGTACCACTTATACCCTAATAAATGATTCATAAAATGTTAATAATTAGGGTATTAATTAGGTTGTCAACACTATAAATCATTCATAAACAATAAACAGTTTTCATACATCAGTGTGGGCTCACTATTTGGCAAGTTCCAGTTACCACTTAGTACTAATTAATGTTACTAATGAGTTACTAACATTTATGACTGGCAAAAGGACATTTTATTGTGAAGTTCACACTACAAAAACAAACTTTGTTTTATCTCAAAAAATGAGTCTCTTGGGTGCCTTAAAAATTGATGTTGACTGACTTTGAAAACACCAGGTGAGGCAATTTTGTTATGATCCAAAACAAATAAATTTTTTCCACACAAATAAATGTGATGTTAATTCAGTTGTACTTGAAAATATGCTTAAGACATCACATAAAGAACTTACAGCTGCCGCTTTCAAACAGCTTAGAAGTCTAATTTTGTGATAATGTTTCTTTAGAAACTTAATTTAATGATTTGATTTCAATTTCAAGCTAGAGGAAGTCATGCTTATAAGTTCTGAAGTGGTTTGAAAATAAATACTAGAAATTTTAAGTTCAACTAACTTGAATTAAACTTGGATGTCTACGTTAAGTAAATGAGAGAAGATTACTTTATTCCACTAAGTTTCTGTATGATTTTTATAGTGTAAAATGCATCACCATTTATTAACAAATTGCTACCATTTATAATTGGCAAAGGGAGCCTTAATGTGTGAAAGTGTAAAAAACTTCATCATTTCTAATGACTTATGTCATATCAACACCTGTGATAATAATGAGGAAGGCTGCTGATATCATGCTTAAAATGTCAAAGTAAACAATACTGCCAAGGCCTCAGTGTATGAATTTGTTGGAGGCTAAATGAAACCTTTTGACTATTAAGATATGCTGACAGTGATTAAATGCTAAATTTATTAACAACTATCTGATGAAGCCGACAGGTACAAATGTTGGCTGATGGAAGACGAAGCTCAGCAAACAATGAGATCTGAGGTTTAACACTACAGATAAATGTAGGCTCACTATTTGGCAAGCAACAGGTCGCAGATACCCTTTTCACCAAACAGGTTGTAACACTTTATTAACATGTAAAGTATTTAAATTAACAACCTAATTATAAACCATTTCTAAATCATTTATACAGGTAGTCTTATTGTAAAGTGATATTGAAAAATCTATTATGGTACCACTTTCTATACACTTGTAACAAATGGCTTTAATAAATAATTTATTACTGTTTTATAAACTACTAGTAATGACACATTCTGGATTGCAAGGTTGTGAAAATCCCCCCTGGCAGGTGTTTCTATTTTTGAAATAATGCTGTCATAACACTGTCTGATGAAAACCATGTACTGTGTCTCCAAAGTTTTCAGATAAACTGAAGGATTCAATTTTTCTGTTAGGGGTGAAAAAAGATCACCTACTGCTTTGATGAATATTAAACAAACTAGTTTAATGAATAAACCATTTTAAAAGTGATTAGAAAACTGAAAACTTAGATAATAAAACATTTTTTTAGAGATACATGGTCAAAACAGCATCAAAATGTTGGTAATCCATTGATAATGGTTTTCCACTTCATAATACAGCATTAAGTCTGCAGTTAAAAATGGAAATAAATTATTAATGAAATGTTTTAATAATCAAGTCTAAGTTTGCATTTCTTTTCTAGAAAATAAGACCCAACCAGTCAAAGGCAGGTTTCACAATCCAAATGCTGTTTTTATTAATGGCAAACAAATGATCTATAAAGCGCAAGTAAATGTTTCTTTATAATCCCCCTAAAAAAGGGTAACTTATTAGACATTAGTCTCTGCATGCTACTCATCTATTTATTAAATGTGTCGGATTTCACTTTGTTCTGCAAACGTTTCCATGTAACATAAAGAGCAGCTGTAACGAGAAGCACAGGATGTTCCGACGTGTTGTGGGCGTATGAGTGTCATCAAATGTTTACAGTGTCTTTGATGGTGTTTGTCGTTGTCGCCAGCCAATGAAACACACCTGTATCTCCAAGTGTGTTGATTTAATTTTTTCAGAATAATTGAAGAATTAAAGTTACCACAAACCAATTTTATAAATAAACCTTTAAAAAAAAAGAAGAAAATTCGTAAAAAGTTGAAGATACCAGGTCAAAACATGTATCTACCGATAACCGGTAACCCTCTGATAAATGCTAACATTCCAATACGACATTAAGACTAATTATAAATGTACTCAGCCATTAATGAAAGGTTTTAATAGTTAAGACTGAGTCTGCAGTTCTTTTCAGGTAAAATATACCTAACTAGTCAAATGGCCAAATGGCAAACAAGTGATCTATAAAGATTGATTGAATGATTCATTAACCTTTAATACATCCATTAGTCGCAACTTATAAACCCTTTAGAAATTTGTACCTGAATTCTGCTTATTTACTCATCAAATGTGTCATATTTCACTTTGCTCTGCAAACAGTGTTTCCCTGTAACACATGCTGCTGCTGTAACGAGGAGCACAGGATGTTCAGGCATGTGTTGTTGGTGTGTACTTCACATCAGAATGTGTTTACAGTGTTTCAGATGGTGTCAACTGTCGTCACTGGCCAATGAAAACCATGTTATCTCCAAATTTGTTGACTTAATGTTTCAGCTTCAGATAAACTGCAGGACTAAGCTTTTCAGTTAAGGGTTGAGAAAATGCATCTACTAGAAACTAATTTAATGAATAAACGATTGGAAAGTTGAAATATGACTAAAAAGTTGATATTTCGGGAAACACCTTGCCAAAACAGTGTCAAAATGTTGCTAATACATTAATAAATGCTAATGGTTTTCCCACATTCTAATAAGCCATTAAGTCTGCACTTATAAATGTTAATTAATCATTAATGAAAGGTTTTAAAAGTCAAGTCTGAGTCTGCATTCTTTACTAGAAAAATAGACCCAAACGGTCAAAGGGAGCTTTCACAACCCAAATATTGATCTTATCAATGGCAAATAAATGATCTATAAAGCATCAGTAAATTATTCATTAACTTATATTTACTCTCAGTAACTACAGCTACTCATTTATTCATCAAATGTGTCAGATTTCACTTTGTTCTGCAGATAATGATTCCATGTAACATATAGAGCAGCTGCAACGAGGAGCACAGGATGTTCAGACATGTGTTGTAGGTGTATAATTCACATCAAAATGTGTTTACAGTCTCTCAGATGGTGTCAGCTGAAGGTGTCCCTGGTGGAAAATGATGAAAAACAACAGCAACAAATGGCTATTTCCAGCTAAGCCCAAACCTCCCGTGCAGTCTGACCACATACAATAAATAAGATATGTGTCTCGTTCTGTAACTCTATCCTGTCACTGTGTTCTCATCTTGAATCCCGGGGGAGGTGAACAGGATTTGGGAGTATAACCCGAGTCACCAGCAGGCTGACCGGTGCAGAGGATAAACTAGCTCAAACTGCAGTATAGCTGGCCATAGATTTTTTTTTAGCCATCAGAAACAACTCTGCAACAGTATCTAGTGAGAACATATCTGACTCATATCTGTGATCGGCTGGCTCGGCCTGTGTAAGAGACACCAGCAAACTGCCTCTGTCCTTGTGAGGGATTATTAGGGAAATGGAGACACTGAAACAATCTGCCTGTGGCTGCCGGACCAGGTCATTTTCAAACCTGTTAGCAGTCGCCCCCGTGGTGTCGTGAGGCTTACATACCACCTGCTTGGCTTGTATTCTGACCAGATCTGCTCCACTTGGCGATGAATACTATCTGAATGAGACAGCTGGGTACTGGTAACTACTCTCCAATGTTTCATCAACAGGGATTCATGTGTTATTCATTTGCCTGGGCTGCTGGCCGGTGGCCATGTAATGACTGTTGATCACTGCGGTTGTATACTGGATTGAGATTTTCGCCGTGGTAAATTCTGCTGCTCATTATTCCTCAGACATCCCTAAGCAAGGCGCAGAGCTGCGGTTTAAACCATATGAATAACCTAATCAAGTAGACATCCTCAGGAACTATAGCTGGCTTATAATCAAATTATAATCAAATTCGCACAGAGTTTAAAAAGCATCATAAAAGTCTACTCAATAATTCAAAAAGCAAATATGATATTACCAGGCCTTGTTTATAAATTCGCCACCCATCAGTGCACACTTTTTGCCCCAGAGCGACTCAGGCTGGTCCTTCAGCTGCAGAAGTTGGAGACGGCTGGCAGCCACAATATTAAAAAGGGAAAGCCACTTGCTGGTTCTGCAATATAAGTGTAAATATTGGCACCTTAGAACAGCTGGGGTATGAATAATGGAGGCAGGTTGCCCTTGGTATTCATGGGAGGGGGAAACATTCTGCCACTCAAAAACAGAGAGAGAAAGTTCACAACCTTCGCGCTGTACTTCTTTTTTCCTCCTGTGTGGATGAGAACACACGGCCGTCAGGCGCCGGTCAGAAGTTAGATAGCAGCAGTAACGCTGCCGGATGCTGCAGGCCTTTGGTGGAATTCACTTGTCTCTTTTATCCCTTTTTTCCTTAAGAGGTGCATCTAAATTGCTGCCAGAGAGGGATCTGTTGCAGTTTGTGACAATAAATACATAGAAGACACGCTGCCTTTGCCGGCGAGCATCGAGAAGAGAAAGAGAGGTCAGACCCTGCAGGGTGTGAGACAATGCAGAGGGGTCATTTTGCAATGACACTGCTGATCACAGCATCACAGCCCCAACAGCAAAGTGCAATCAAACTTAGAGGACCTCGAGAAGGAGAAATATGTTTTCTTTATACTCTTGTATCTTAAAGCCTTTTAAATTGTCCACATTGATTTTTTTTCCATTAAACTGATTACTGTCTCAATTCTGAATTACTGCACTGCTGAGTGGGATGCCTCAGCCAGCGGGGTCAGCTGTCTCATTAGCCAGTAGTTAGTGACACTGGGCTGAAGCGTAAAGACAGGATGAGTATAGATGACTTCTGACAAGTTGCTGTTGACAGTGGTCATTCAGTTTACTGCTGAGACCTTTAACTAAAGAGGTTAAAAGTTCCCATGAAATGGCTGGTGGAGTGATTATTGCATACGTGTTTCCTGTGAAAGAGGCAGTTAGCGAGGGACATACAGACATTGATTGGCGTTTAAAGTAGCTAAAAGTGCTGTGCGCTACACCCCCACATGTGGTAAGAGCCTGCCACTGGACGTTTGTTTTAGGAGGGATTGTGCATCTGCTTCCGAGTTAGCAATCTACACGCTGAAAATGACAAATTAGCAGCTGGGTTGCTAACAGTATGACTGTAAACAAGCTATCAGCTGTTAGCTTTTCTTTCGTGGTGATTTAGACATTTTAATGCCAGGACTCACCTCGCCACTTGCAAATGTTCCACCAAAACAAGTTCCATCTTGATACTATTTTGCAGGAGCACTGTCACTGCATCCTGGGTTAAGCGCTGCCCAAGATGATTGTGAGTAGTTTAGAGAAATACAAACAAACCAGAGTATTTTGACCCCTGTAGTAGAATGATCAGGACCTTTCTCTATTGCTCAGCACTGTGGAGAGAGGTCTGGCTGAGTGAGACTAACTCTTCCAAGACTTAGAGCTCCTAGTGAACACAGCCAGACTAAAACAGTCCCTCCAAGGGAGGCCAGTTTGGCAGGGAATAGGCTGCCGCACCAAAGTGGTTTTCTTGCTGGGTTTGGCTCCCAATGCCCCAGGGCTAAGTCACAGCTAACCAAGCTAATGGCAGTTAGCTCACTTACTTAAGCAACAAGTGCAGCTATCTCTCCATCAGGGCACTCTGTAAACAACCTTGGTACTGCATTTCCTGTCAGTCTCGGAGGCTGTGTTCATCCTAGTGACTGGCTGTGCTCAATGGGAGGCTGCTGAGTCTGGTTCTGTTGCTCATTAATGGCAGCTAACAGAGACAAAGTTGAACAAAGTTGAAGCTGGATGGCCGAAGGACATCAGAGGGAAACCAGCAAATATTTTCACCATAAAATATGGCCTAGTTTCATTCAAATCAGTGAATTATTGGTTATAAACTTGTGCTTTTTAAGAGTGAGGCCCGGCCCTCAGAAACACTCCAGTCTGCTCTGATGAGAGACACTGGCACGCAGTTGATGTGTAGTGCAACACATATGTGATTAAAACACTTAAACATCAATTTGGATGTGGGAATTTTAAGTCCTGTTTCAACAACACTGAAAGCATATCTGTATTATTACACAAGGTTCACACATGTCATGATTAAATGACTCCTCTGCAAAACACAGCCAAAGCAGTGGAGAATGTATCCAGAGCTTAAAGGAATCTGCTGCTGAAATGCAAAGTTCACACCACTAAAAAAGTTATTGACTTGGTAAGTAAAGTCAATACATGAGAGGAAAAAAGAATCCACGTCAGATACTCTCTGAGCTACATATTCGAAGTGTTGTAATTTGTGGTGTACCCACTTTTATTGAACCCTCCTCATTTACTTCTGCCTCTACAAAGAGAGAAAAGGCGTCAATTTCTTTATTTTCAGCTGTGAGCTGGTGAAGAAGCCAATAACTAGAGCGACAGTGGAGACGGATAAACCATAAGTCATGTCACTTTCAACATCGACCCAGATATGTAACACATACTGTCATTAGCTCTTGTTTTTTCACCAGTATTGAAGTCGTTCAGGATGGATTTGTTCTTTAACATTAAGTAAGTAACTACTAGATTTATATATGTATAAAAAGTTTGAAAATAGCTTGCCTGCCGAGTGTAAAAAGTTTCCTACAGGGATAAAATTGATATCCTTATCAAGTTGGAATTCTATGAAATTAACATTTTATTGACACAAGGATATCCATCAGGAACACACACACACACACGCACACACACACACTAGAAACAAAGATCACTCTAAACAGTGTCCAGTATCTTCTGTCTATCCAGCCAACCACACCCCACATGTGCAGTGTGGACTTACTTGCCCTGGATTTATTGTTGGTGGAGGTTGTTGGGGCCACATGATGAGTGAGTTCCATTACCCATACTACTGTACGATTTAGTGTGCCAGAAAAAGATTTAGTGTGTCCCACTATATAGTGTGTCAAATGCAGTATGCCAAAAATATCAGGATGTCCTACTGCATCCGGTCACATTTTGCAGTGTGCAAGCCAGCATGCTTTTCTGGCTGCTCTGACCCACAATCCTCTGTGCAGCAGAAGATACATCACAACGACTGAGCAGCTGAGAGACCACAGAGGACCAGGAGAGTAGTGCTATTTGTTTAAGTACTGTAGCGCGTGCATGACACTCACATGCATCCTTAAATTGTGGCTCATTTCAGGTCATTTAAACACTATTCCTTAGATGCAATGTTAGACTGACTTTATGAATAATTTAGAGATTGTTGTGGACTTCAGGAGAGCAAGCACCCAGCATTCCCCTCTGACCATCAATGGTGCTGCAGTGTAGAGGGTGAGCAGGGTGACCATGGACAGCAACAGACTCTTTGGTTTGGTTTGGTTTGGTTTTGAAGGTTTTGTTTCAGCATAGAGAAGGGTGATAATTTTTGCAACAATTTGTGCCTTTTATGCATCATTTTGTAATAGAAAAGTTTTTATTTATCAAAAGTAAAACAAAATTCAGTGACAGTTCAAAATATAGGGGGGATATAATGCAGTAATGCTCTCAGGCAAGTGGTTCACTAAACTAAAAGTTCTCTGCTGCTCTCATGTTTCTCATAAAAGTAGGATGAACAAGAGGATCAAAGGTCAAGGTTGAATATCATGTGGAGGTAGTACGTCCCAGTTGTATGCATACTTCATGCAAAAGTACATACTTTCCAAGGGCAGAAAAAGTAGGCCTATACATGATTTGGAATGCAGCACATGTCTTAGAGCAGTGGTTCCCAAACTGGGGGGCGGGCCCCCCTGGGGGGGCACAGAGCTACTGCAAGGGGGGTGCGAAAGACCAGGGGAGAAAAAAAGAGTGAAACAAAGCTGAATGAATATGATCTATGTAAGGGGAATAAACAAATGAGTTTGCTGTTTCTATCCAGCTGACCTTTATTTTGCTAAAATTTAACTTTTGAAAAAAAACAAACATCGGATTTCATCTATAATGAATGTTTTCCATGTTAAAAAATATTTAATCTGGGGCGCCCCTATAGCCCATTTGGTAGGATGTGCGCCCCATGGATGTACTGAGGCTGGCAGTTCTCTGCAGGGGCCACAGGTTTGACTCCCGCCTGTGGCTCATTTGCTGCATGTTGTCCCCACTCTCTCTGCCCCCCTTCCTGTCATATCTTTAGCTATTCTATCCAAAATAAAGGCAAACAAAAAATAAATAAATAAATAAATAAAAAATTTGAATCTACTGTCATTTAACGTTACACTTCAACAGCAATTATCCAACAAGGATAAGGCAGTAAAGGATAGTGCTCTTTGCAGTAAAGATACTAATACAATAGTATAAAAGATAATGGAAAAGGTCAACCTTGTCACATACACAATTATACACAGTACAACGTAAAGTGATATTCGGTCTCGCCATGCTCCTAGTTTTGGGAACGGCGGGCAGCCCCTGTGCAGCGCCTGGGGACCAACTCCAGTTCTAAGCCAGTGCCTTGGTCCAGGGTACTGACTGGAGAATTAACCTAACATAGTACAAGTTTTTCTAGGTGGGGGAAACTCATGCAAACATGGGAGAACAAGCAGACTCCACGCAGAAAGGCCACGTCTGAACCGGGATTCAAACCTTCTTGCTGTGGGGTGAAAGTGTTAAAAACCATAAAGCTTTACGGCAACATGATTACAGGGTTATTCCATCAGGAATTTTATGTACTATTATACAACATTTTTGTATTACATCAATTATAAAACGCATAACCACTGATGCTGTCATCATTTTTCTAACACTCAACCAAACCTTCACCATTAAATCATTCTGTTTTATCTTTTCATTTTTATACATCTATCTCAGCTGAATATCTGTGTGTCTGTCTGAGTTTGTGCAAGTGAGACAGAAGGAAGCAGACAAAAATTTCTCATTTCTCCTGGTGCAAAAACCCGAACCAAACACCATGTTCAAATAGGTTTCTGCAATTTGAATGCTCATTGATCTCTTAATAACGTTTGTCTCATCACGTATTCATCAACAAACTGAGACATCATTTTAGTCCAATTATTTCTTGAATGTCACGCTGCTTAGCAGGTACCTTGTTTTCCCTCCACAGGTAGATAAATCTTTTTATTTTTTTGTCGCCGATATCATCCATAAGAATTAAAACTTGTCTTCACAAACTTAGAGTTGTAAAAAGTAGTTCCACATGTGTTTTGCAGTGACTGCATTTGCTGGTGCTGCTGACGCTCTGGCTGCTAATATGATTTGTAAGAGGAGCATAAGATGTAACATCCCATTGCGGCTGACACATTTGAATACAGTCAAGTGATTAACAGAGAAATCATGCTTGAGTGAGCTTGCTTACCAATCTGCTCTGTGTATTAGCCAAAACATCCATATATTAAAGCTTGCTGAGCCTAATGAACATCCCGCTCTTATTGATGATCCCATTGTTGTGTGGAGGAATTTACATAATCGCTACTTTACTTAGATTAAATTTGCTCCACTAAAACATACCTCTCTTCCTCTTCACTTTAGCTGAGATGTAATAACATTGTCTCTTGTACGCGCTTGTATTTTGAGAAGAGTTTAAAAAACCTACAGTTTTTCTTTCTTTAAGTCACTTTTTTAAAAACAAATTGCGCACAGTGGAGTACAAAGTGGTTTTTTTTTGGTTTTTTTAAACCACTTTCCGCTCCCTGTGTCGCATCATCATTATATCTCACAATATTTTCTGCTGAGACAGGGACTTGCAGAGAGTGTTTTTATGTTCTTGGGAGTGAAGGAGGCGGAGGGGGAGGAGGAAGGAAGGAAGCCGAGAGATAATAGTTTGAAGGCTGTGTCAGTGGTAGGCAGGCTTCAGAAAACATCAGGGCAGCATTCGCAGATAAAAACAGGTATACCACCCTATCATGTCCTCAGAGCAACTGTGCTTTGATATGTTCTAAAAAATCCATTGATGTCTCTGACAGCACTTTTCCCTTTTTTCCCTTCCCCTGTAATGACGGTAGCTGTGTGATGCTCTCTGAATGTTAAATCAGGGTTGGTTTAGATCACAATCTGTGAATTCTATCAAATTCACAAGTTAAAGCAGCTACAGGGAACTTTCATGTTGTGTTGACTTTGGGGGCCCCAGTGGACAAAACCGGTAATGTTTCCACTGCCACAACTACAAAATATAACTTCAAAACTTAAAATTATCCAAAGAAAAATCTGTCACAGTTTGACAGTACACTAATAAGACATAACAAGCAGTACTTTGTATTAAATTAGACAAAAACTAGAAACAATATATTCTTTATTAGACAGTAGTTACACCTAAAGGTACACTAATAAGACATAACAAGCTGATTTCACTTTAATTTGCAGTACAGTTCTGTTGTTATATGTCCCTGATTACCTTCTAGTAAAGTCAAATAACAGTCTAGTGGTGGGGAGAATAAGATCTGGGTATCCTTTACAGTTCTGTGGTAATGTGTCCCTAATTAGGTCTAATAAGGGTTTAATAGCGGGAAATAATACACTTTAGTTTACACAACAGTTGAAACGTGCCACTAATTACCCTTAATAAAGTCTAATAAGGGGTCCGCTACTGTCTAATAAACAACATGTTATTACTTTTTGTTTCATTTGATACAAAGTACAGCTTAGTGCCATTCAGTGAATGGTGTCTTTTTGTTTTTGATGCTTAATCTAGCCATCTAGAAACAACAGGCTCAAACTGTTTGGTGAGAAACAAATATTCCACTCTATGAAAATAGAAAAACACAGCCGATAACATGACTCACTTATGTAATACTGTTGCTTCTTTTTATTTAAACTTCCTCACACATAACCTTTACTGGCATTTTTGATTGGGCACTGCTTCGTGGCATGCTTGGAGCTCGGCAATCTGCAAGCTCACTGTTAGATGCCACTAAATCCAACACAATGGTGTTTTAAAATAACTGCACACAGCTGACATGATTACAAGGCTGCTGGTAGGTCTTACTCATGTTCGAGCTACTGTTCATGTGACACATGCTTCTCATTTTTGTCGCTCTGCCACATCTCTCCTCACAGGATGTTGCACAAAGTTTAGTTACGCATTTACACAATAGTTTAGGCCAGTTGATTGTACTGGATTATACTTTTTTTGCCCAATATCCAATCCACTAGCTCATCTTCTCACTGTCTTATTTGCTCATGTAGGTCATATAGAGGCGTCAGTATTTAATTGAGACAGTTTCATTACCAGTTAAAAACTCCAGTAGTGTGTTTAATTTAAATATAATGATTTAATTGAGATTACGACAATTGTGCTTGAAACAAAAATACAGAAAAAGAAGATCCTGATTTCCTGAGAAGCTCCTGATTTCCCAGTGATTTTTAATAAAGAGAGTACTGTTGTATTTCCTTTGGTTGTTTTGTCTGTATTTATTCTTTCTTTTATAATTGGTTGTGTTGTCTGTTTTTTCAGCATGTTTTTCCAGCACTCATGCTTTGGCTGTGGGGTATTGGTTTTTGTTTTTGTTTTCTGGTTGTTTTGCCCGCCTTTAGTCATGCTTTCTAGATTTATTTGTGTTTTCTATTGCAGCATGTCCTTCTTTGCTATATTTGTGGTCAGAATTTAAAATGTTTCCTTCATTTGCTTGAATTTCATCTATTTTCATGTTTACTTTAAATGCAGCACAATGAGCTCTCAAGGCCACCGTACTGAACCCACCCTGAAAGAAAATGTTCAACGTGGTAAATATGCTCCATTTGTAATTGTATGCTGAAGTGAAAATGGGAGAGATGAGAGGTTATATAAAATGTGTCGAATACTGTTTTTTTTTTCCGTCTACAGTTAACCTTTCATAACAGTGAGCATGTGTTGATAGAGAGCTGCTGTAGAGCAGATCATATGTGTGAAACGAAACAATGATATTTGCTGCGTGATAATCCCTCTGATGTCACTGTCAGTGAACCCATTTCAGCCCTTCAAGTGTTCAGACAGGGTCATGCACCCAAGCACATCATTATAAAACCATACATGATACCCCCACCCACAATACACACACACACAGAGACAGACACACACATACACACACACACACAGAGGATGCATTATGCTCTTGCACACACACGCACGCACATAATGGCAGAATTCCTAGCACAGCTGAATGGAGACCCATTTGCCAATTTTTGATTAATTCGTTTGTCCGTTTACTCAAACGCATGAGGAATTCAATTAATTTCATAAAGTGGAACAATAATGGGCCTAATCAAAATAAATGAATCCACAAAACCACATCATTGCTATTTATTACAAAAACACATTTCTCCAATTTGGTATGATGCTTTCCAATATCCATGGGCTGACCTGTTATTCCCAGTTAATTAAAAGACATACCCAGTTATGCTCAACTTAGCCCTTCAGTTGGCTCAGACATATCAGAGCCAAAGCTGCTCCCACAGCAAGTTAAACAGGCATGACGCAAGTCTGGCTGCACTCATGCTTTACCTCAGATGCCATACAGTGGAGAGTCGTGCTGAGTAAGTTATGTTCAAGTAGGTCTTTATCCAAAGTAGATCTCAAAAGCACTTTACAGAAATAAAAACACCGGGAGAGAGGAAGAAAAGACAGACTAATGAACAAATTTTCATAGTTGCTATGATACTGCAAAAATGCCCAGTAATATAATGAAAATTGTTTTTTGCATTTTTGCAGGGTTGTATGGGTAATTTACATGATACATCACATATAGTAATGATTGCAGTAACTCACTGTTGATGTTGCATATGGAAACATACGATGAGTCAACATTAATGAAATTATACAAAGTTAAAAGTAATATGCAAGCAGGAGTTAAATGTTATAGATGTCCAAAGTGGAGCTGATTTGATTTGATTGAACTGTACAATTTATATTTTAAAGGTAAGAGACTGTACCAAAATTATTATTATTATTATTATTATTATTATTATTATTATTAGTAGTAGTAGTAGTAGTAGTAGTAGTAGTAGTAGTAGTAGTAGTAATGACAATAATAAGAATGACGGTAATAATAAGGAAAAGAATAATAAGAATAACAGAAGGGGCAGATGTTTGACGTATGGGAAATTTGATTCTCACTTGGATGATCAGATTATTTGTGATGAACAGTCAGGTATATGATATCAACCATATCGGCCCACATAATCATGATGTAATTCATATTTATTTTATTATTAGAATACAAAGGTATGTTTACTATAAAACTGGTTACAAAACCTTCATGCTTTGCAGCTTATAGATATTAACGGTGATATGAACTGTACCAGCTGAATTCTGTTACATTATTTTGAGATATTGTTGTTGATATTGTTTTCTTTTAACATAATGAGAAAATGTTAATAATCAGCGTACCTGGCTATTTAAAATGTTCACTGACAAAGGATTTAATTTGTTTTCCATCAAAATAGGCAATCTTGCAATACACTATCTAGTCATGCTGATTACAGCATTGTTCAACATCAGCCGGCTCTTGAGACATGAGATTTATTCATTAATATTTAACTGTCGTGATGATATTTCTGCTGTGTTTCAGTCCTGTACTCCAGCAAATCATATGAATGTATTGTTTCAAAGAAATGATGTCTGTGAACATAATCCTGCCAAGAATTACATTGTGACACAAATAATTATGGAAAAACAATAAATAAACGTAATTTTGAGGAGACAGGGTTTAAATTCAAAGTCATTAATGCTTGGGAGGCTCTTGCTTTTAAATGAAAATCAAAACATAAGATTCAGCCCTCCTCTGAACCTCAAAAACATTTGTACAGTCCCTAACTGTAGCTGTCCAATAAAGGTATTCTAGTAAAAGGTCCAATATTTCCATCTAAATGTAGTGAAGTAGAATTGTGGCATAAAATAGAGATACTAATTAAGTAAAGTACATTTATACCTCAAACTTGTGCTTGCACTTAGCTAAATTAGAAAAAAGAATATGTTGAGCAGTCCAAGTGAGAAAGGGATCCCTGAGGCTTTATTGTGTTTTTATCCTAATTGATAATGCATCATACAGTTATAGTCATTATCATTATTATTACAAAGTGTTCTGCTCTGTGCCTGATGTGTTGAATCCAGACAGCTGCAGCTCCTGCAGCCCTGCTCCACAGTCACAGACTGACATCGACTTGTTTTGCCTTCTCCTTTCCTGTGCTATAGACCCGCCGAGACTTGTGCCATAAGTAACCTATACAGCACCGCATGTCAACTCACAAGTGACTGCCACAAATATCAGGCAATCCGGATGAGACACTTTATCACATTTCATTGCTTTTCAAACGTATTCCTAGACAAGGACAATGTGATTTATTATTTATACTCCCAAAGCCACCTTATCCTTCTCTGCCAATGGGCAGGCTAAAAATAAACAATTCATTTAGGACTTCTAAGCACAGATAATGGATGCTTTGTGCTTTATGCAGTCTGACATTGCCATGTTAAACATTATGCACTTTGAAGTACAGTGCATATATTATTTAATAATAAACCAAACTAAAAATTTCATTTTAACATTAATTGAAAGCTTCAGTTCTTCCAGCAGTTTGATACAGAAATGGGTAATGCTTATTTTGAAGGAGTGTGCATAAGACTTTCATTACACTGTCATAACCATGTCATGAAACAATTATGAATGGTCAGTCAATCGGTTATGTCATTTTTAATGCAAAGTTGACATTGTTTGAGATGCCTTTGTTATGACAACTTGATATTATCAAACTAACAGAAACTGTTTAACTTTATGTTATAACATCACATTATACTGTCACAAGTGATCAGTTTTGACGGCAGCCGTGACCAGACCAAAGTGTTAAAAAAATATTTCCCTTGCCCTCAAGTAAAGTAGTACATTTTGGACTTGCCATTAAGATGTCATTAATGTTATCAGGCGGAGACTGTGGCCAGTTTGACAACAGGGAATACAGCACTGAGGTGGTTTCTGTGGTGGGTTTGGCTCTTTGTCAGCTAATTAGAAGGTTAGCTCCACAGCTAACTGAGCTAACAAGCTAATGCCAGCTACAGATAGCTCAGATCTGCAGTCAGCAGTTAGCCTACTTTGCTTACAGTCCAGGAAATTATTAATGACTCCATCACAAAAGCATTTGACAGTGTTATAAAACTTCATAACATCTTTTCGACAAGTCCAAAATGTACCAATTTACCTGAGGTGAAGAAAAATGCACATGACAGACTTACAATGATCTCAGGACAGCCCGTGTCCAAACCAACCACATATGACAGTTTAATGTCATGTTTAAACATAAAGCTAAACAGTTTGATAATGTCAGGTTGTCATGGAAAAGACACTGACAGGTTATGTTGGTTAATGTCAAGTTGTCATAACAAAGACATTGACATTGACAGTGTCACAGCAAAGACAACTCAAACATTTTCTACTTTGCATTAATAACTGAACAAATGACACTTAATGACAACAGTCATAAACACCCACTAAGACATCTTCATGTCCGTCACAGGTGTCATGACATGGTTATGACAGTTTAATGACCGTCTTATGCACAGTCCTTCAGGTAAAGTGTTACCCAGGAATGCATAATCAAGGAAGAGTTTTATTCGCTTTATCTGTGGATCAGATGCAGCCTTGAACTGTGTGTGTTTTCTGTGCCTTAATTTAAAGCAATTACACTGTGAGAAGGCGATGTGAGTCTGGGTTACAGGACAAGGTTACCTTGCCAGGCTGCTTATCATGGAGAAAGTGGCCTGCTAGGACAAAGCAATTCAGAATTTTATTATCATTCAAATTAGAACATATAGAAGGGCTTCTATCCGATTGGTGAAATAATGGGAGTCATTTATCTAGGTCTCACCGACCTTTCATTTCCCATTCATGTCTTATTAGTGGAGCATACATCATCATCCTGCCATAATTAAAAAGAGAAAATCAAATTGATTGTGGGAAAAAAGAGGTGCATGCAGGTAGAGATTGAATAGAGCTGTGTGTTCTTTGTAGCCTTGTTTCTATGGTGGGCTTCGAGTAGCCTTTTCTGTGTTGATTTTCTTTTGCAATTGGGGTTCTTGGTCACACAGAAGCCCGGGAGGGACACTAACCAGACATCATAGGTGTTTATCAGCTCTGGGCTAGCCACTGCCATAATCAGAACAAAAGCATATTAGAGGC
This sequence comes from Lutjanus campechanus, assembly GCA_027495735.1. Lineage (NCBI taxonomy): Eukaryota > Metazoa > Chordata > Actinopteri > Lutjaniformes > Lutjanidae > Lutjanus > Lutjanus campechanus. The sequence goes on along the minus strand of JAJHUR010085066.1, from coordinate 25,445 downwards.
CCGGTGATTAATGCACCATGAGACTGAAGGAAAGGTTTCTCACGCATATTAGTCTTCATAATGGATTTATGAAAAACAAAATGAAAGTAGCATGAACTGATGACTGAGATAAGACAGGATTTATAATGTGGAAATGGGTATTTTTGCAGTTTTGAGCTCTTTGTTTTCAAGGCCACGCAGTACTGTGAGGAAACTATGTTATTGAATAACAGATGATAGACAGTATTTTGGATTGGAAGCGATGGTGTGGTGGAGCCTGGGACGTCAAAAGAAGAGTTTTAGTCAGACGAGACTCAGAGACATGAGACACCAGTGTGATTACTCATCAAAACTTAAACAAATTGAATATGGACGGATGTTGTTATCACTCCAATCATGTTTACAGATGTCCACGACGCATTCAGCATCAACAAATCCAGATAGGAACTGAAAGGAAAGTAGTTAACTACTCATCACACTGCAGTTCAATGAGCATAACTCAATAGTGTGTCTCCTCTCTTCTCGATTTGAAGCTTTCAATTCACCAGGGGTCCACATTGGAGAAGATAAATGGGGTGAGAGTTACCCTCAAAGTGGCCCTAATGAGAAATCTGTGGGAGATGCTCATATTTTATCTGCAAAATAGAACAAAACAATTCTCCCCAAAGCCCTCTTAAATGCTAATTGAATAGTAATGCAATGCCTCAGGCATCTTGTTGTCAGCTCATTTGGGCAGTGATTTGTCTCAATCCGTCATAGGATTCTCACTTTTGGCACGCTCTCAATGAACTGCTCAATGTGCCATTGAAATTCAATTTCATAAATCCCTGTGCTGTACAACAGCCTCTTGCCAAGCCTACTCCCTCCACACTTTATATCATCCCAGTTCCTCTTCTGCCAGGAGATTTGTTATTTGAAAACACAAACTTTGTGAAATCAGAATTATCTTCTTCTCTGTTTGATCTATTTCTCTGCTTTAGAAAGCAGCAGCCTGGACAGATGTCCAGCGGTTCTGCAATTCGAGTAACCTCACAGTTAAAACATATTTAATCGCCATTCTTTGTCATGTGAAAATGGATTCCCCGAGAAACATAACAAAGTCTTATCTCACTGCCGCACTAATAAAAATGATGGATAACATGGGAGCCTGAGATGACTGGAGACAATTGGATTTCACCCACATTATGTAATTCAAACGGTGCTTGGAGAACAAGCTGGAGTCTCAGGTTCCTCCTTGACTTCTCTCCACCCAGCGGGGTTATGAAGAGGCCACAACAAAACCCTACTGTGACAGAAACAGAAACTGCCTTAACACCACAGCTGTGCACTGTGACCAGTGCTGCTAATAACATTTATAACAGGGTTACCTGCTGTACTTGTATGAAACAGCTACCATTACAGCATTACATCTAAAATATAACAAAACAAAAAAATGTGTAAAATGTACTAATATAAATGTTTAAAGCTGCATATAATCAGTATTTTTATATTGCTAAAAGAGCACAGCGCTTTTTAGCACATTGTTTTGGTTTATGGCCCTCTCATCAGCACTGTTGACACAGAGGACAAAAGACTCTGATAAACCCAAATGAATCTTTATTTTCCTCTGTACCTGCTGCTGGATGTGCAAATAAACAATTCTTTGCTGATTCTTTGAGTGATTTATTGTGTGGTTATTAGTAAAGCTAAATGATGGTAACAAAAATCTATTCAACATGAGTCAGGCAGAAATCACGTTCGTGGACAAGGCAATATTAAAGTTTTATTCATCTGACGTTTAGTCTAGTTTGCCTGCTTCTTTCCTCACTCTCTGACGTATCCTGTGCTTTCCAGGAAGTTATCGCAACTACCTAACAACAGCCAGCAGGTAACACACTATTACTTTAAATAAATAATGTATTCCTCTACATTTGAACATTGATAGAAACATTTGGAACAATGTAAATATACAAGTCAACAAAATAAATTATCGAGAATTTTTGGACATTTAATACTGAAATATTACATATTATAGCTTTAACTTGCAAAGTGATGATAGCAAACCACAAACAAGACATCATGTGACTCTTAACAAAAACAATGTTTAGACCACTCCGGTGGTCAATAACACCAACACCTACTCTAACTTTGCTATTATCAGTGAAAGAGACAGACAGATCCCATTAAATTCAATATCTAGTAATCAATAAATGCGCTGTTTGCCCATGATAATTAATATCATGTTCATTTTTTGACACACGCTGTGAGTGTTTTGCATGAGAGGCAGAAGTGATGTTTGGTATCTAAAAGCATCTTTGAAATATCTTTTACTTACTGATAAAATATGTACCATCTCTGTTGAGCACAGCGTGTCAGCTTTCATTTGCGAGCTCACCCGCCACCCCCTCGTCCCTTTTAAATTCATTTGCCACCTCTGAAGTTCAGCTTCAGTCCAGCAGTCCCTCTCAGTATGGGGTGACAGAGCAGGTTAATTGCTGAATTTTGATTGTCATGCCGTAACAGATGAACGTGGAGGAGAAAGTATGGCGTTAACAGATAGATAACAGATTGCTATCTCTTGCTCGCAGCAGTCTGGTGTGGCATAATGGTGTCAGAGTGAAGAAATTTTAATCACAGAGGTATGTAATGACATAAATCTACATATCATGGATGAGTAAAAATAATAGATGAACTCCCTGCAGCTGAACAAATACTCTGCATGTACTGTATATGTCAATGAACTGCATCATCCTCGTCTCATGATGTTAAATTTAAACCAGCTCCCATATTCCTGAGCCAGTGGGATTTAAAAGCGCCCACTCTAAAATATGACTCAGAGATTTAAAAAAAACACAATCATACTGTAAGATGCAATACATCAAAGAGTTTGACCTTTCGGACGCTCGAGGTCCAAGAAATATTGAAGACATTCCTGTGTTATATGGCCTATCTACCACTTAGCCTGATACTTTTTCCTTCCAAAAGTATTCAAACTATTTCTGTTACAGCTTAAAGAAGAGTTTCTGTTATTTTCAAGTTCAACCTTGATTTTTTTTTTCTGCAGTTATAGTAAGCATCACGACAAGTCGATTATGTTCAAGACTTTCCAGGTTCTAAAGACTGCTCCTGCCTAAAGCACTTCAAAGAGACCGACACACCATCCAACTGAATCTAAAAAGTCTTTTTGGTTGCACTTTATTTTACAGTACACGAATAACACAACAAGCTGTACTTTGTATTAATTTAGACAAAAACTAGAAATGATGTGTTTTTTATTATGCAGTATTAAACCCTCTATTAGGCTTTCTTGGAGGATAATCCAGGACAAATTACAACAGAACTGTACTGTAAACTATAGTGAGATCACACTGTTACTTGAGACACATGTTCTTTGATTGGTCCTGTACAATTGGCAGAGTAACAAAGACCAATGCCTCCTTCTTGGATCAAAATATATTTTCTGCCTGCAGTATTACAATAAGTCTGTGTCGTCACCCGCAGAAAAATGTTTCTCTACCTCTATAATTTCGGCCTTTACTTGGTAGATCTGCTGCACATATTGTTCATCAAAGGGGGTAGTAGCAGATATGTGATCTCACTATAGTTTACAGTTTACAGTGTTGTAATGTGTCCCTTATTACCATCTAATAAAGTCTAATAAAGGTCAAATAGTGGGGAATTATATAATTATATAAGTGTAGTAAAAGGTCTAATACTATCTAATAAACAACATATTATTTCTAGTTTTCATCTAATTTGATACAAAGCACAGCTTGTTATGTCTTATTAGTGTACCTAGGTGTATGGTGTCTAACTAATAAAGAACATATTATTTCTAGTTTTTGTCTAATTTGATACAGCTTAATATGTCTTATTAGTCTATTGTAAAATAAAGTGCGACTGTTACTTTTATTCTTTTCTGTTTCTTGGTGATGCATTTTCACGTTTTCAAGCATTTCCATGACACTGTTGGCACCATATGGTGGTAGGCTAATGCACACCAGTCAAGATAATAGTATTTGTTTTCAATACAGATCAGATTAATTGACCTTGTAAGATGGATCTTCGTTGCAGTGGGGACCTGTCAGGCGCTGTGTGACACAACCATCTTCTGGGTGGGTTCGTCTGGATTTGTCGCTGGTTGACAACACTAAGGAAGGGAATATTATACCACATCATCGCAGGATTAGACATTATTTTTCGTTGTTGCCGATGCCTAAACCCTGTCTAAGCCCTCGTTATGTTTAATGGTGTGAGTTATTGCCTGCCCTGAGCATTGTAACTCACGGGACGCAGAGCATAGAACATTTATAGACCCTTCAGTCGCTATACAGGCTGAGGCCTGCTCCTGCAGTAAGCAGGGGATAAAAGAAGAGCAATATTCCTCATTGTAGTGCTGCTCTGTGATACCCGCATTTTAAAATTCTCACCTCAGAAGAAGATGATTTAAATAATTTATATCCTTTATCGCAATGTTTTTGCAAACAGTCTCAGTTTCTCAAGCAAGCAGTGTTTATAGAGAGCAGTCTAGCAGGATCCACTGAAGTGAAGTGGACGGGTCGTATTAGGGGTCAACCCATTATCCCTACTAATGTGCTGTGAGATTGGTAGCTAATTGATATTGCATGCTAATTGATATTAGCACTGGGCACATTACCAGTCTTGGCTTTACATACTGTCCACACAGATACAGCTAAGAGAGGCTGAGGGCTATGACTCATTTAGTTCAATCTTCCTTTCTCTCCACGGTGATGTCTTGGTGATTTACATCTGATATTCTGATGCTTGGCGCAGGGCGTTTAACCACAAAATCCTTACCTGCAGAGAGACAAGGGGATGCCGTTAGCCTGGCAACTGTGAGGACCTGAGCAAGGGAGAGAGCAGCACTGCAACCTGCAAGGCAGATACAAAACAGATTCCTGTGAAGTAAAGAGGACTGTGAGCGCCATTATTCCAAATTATAACCGCATGAAATATTAAGAAAATTATTTTAAGTGGAAATCAGCGTTGCTCAGTTGGTGTGCATCTAAAACAACCTCTCCAGGTATAACATTTGAATAGAACAAGACGTGTCAGCTGCAACAGTGCAATTACAGGACAGAGGCGAGCAGCCATGTCAGCTTCTTACAGAAGCTGAGGACCTTCCTGCACATGGCAGAAAGGCAAAACAGTTCTTTCATTTAAATAATGGTCATATTGAACATATCTTCTTCTGCTGTTTGTATGATATTTGTTGTATGTTGCTGTCAATTTTCTATTCATGCTTAACTTACTGGCTTTTTATTCATTTATATCTCTCTAATATTATATTTATATTCTTCTAATACTACTTTCTTGTTATGCACCAACATTCCTGTTTTTTAAGAGAGCTAATAAAGAAGTACACCAGCAGAACAATGTCAAAAATACTGCATGATCGTTTCAGATATTGTATTGTATTATTGTTCTCACTCAATGACCGCAGTTCATCTTTATCCGTACTCATGCATGTAACCTTGAATTTCTATAAATATATTACAGCTTTTTTTGTAGGTTACCCAGCAGGTATCTGTGGGTACCTGACCCACAGCAGGACTCTACCGTTCTACTCTTCCTTTAAAGAACTCCAAAGATGCAACATGACACTTCTATATTTAATGTATAGAAACAAAAAACATTCAACAAGCACCTAGCCATGTGGTTTACCAACTGAATGCAGACAAAGCTATCTGTGGCTGGCTAGCAGTGAAGAAGACACAACATGTAACAACACAACTCTGAGGTGTATTCTCTTCTTTTGGTACAGGCTGACAGCCTCCTTGTACTACCTGCTTCTGTGCTAAGCTAGCACACTCGAGACCAGTCTGTCTTTTGCATACTTTGGGACAAAATTGATTTCAATTTTCCATTCATCTCCTGCTCAGACAGCAGTGCTGCACTGCTGAATTGTTCCGACTAATATTTTACAGATTTTACTCTATGGACCTATCCATTGCAAGTTTTCATTGTTTCTGCACACAAGCTCCCCTGTAAGTTTATGAAATGATTCAAAAAAAGGAGGGGATTTTTTTTTTTTTTTTAGATATATATGAATATAGGATGACGTTTGAGCTGTAGCTCTATCATGAAGTACAACTTTATTAAATTCAGGAAGTTCATGACTTGCAGTGCAGTCAAATCAACAGAATGACAGAGAGGACTCTCTTGGGAATCTCTTCCACTACTTGTTGAACAAGTACTCATATCTAATGCATACTCCATGTGTTGCCGCCCAACACATGTTCTGTTCAAACAGTATAGCAGAAATGATTCATCTTTAATCAGTGACTCGTGCTTTTGTCAGTTTCACCTTGCTGGTTATCAGCTTCAGAACTCCTGTGAGTTTAAACTTGTAAGTTGAAAGAACATCTTAATTATGCTCACTGGCGTACTTCCCAGCATGCAGTGCATTTGAATTACCTCTCCAGAATTTTTCTTTCTTATCATTTTGGCAAAGTCACAGGATGAAGACTCATTCTGTATGTTTGCTAAGTAAATCAGAGATCCACTTCTGCGGAAATTAAAATTATTTTAACTATGGGATAAAATTAGTGTACACTTGTGTCCTTTGGGACATTATTAGCCGTCATTAAAACCTTTATTACAATCCTTCAACTGCAAACTCCTTGACTTGTCATTGTATGAATCGTGATCAGACCTCAGTGTGAGATTATTTTTTAAATTACTTTACATCCTTTCAGCCGTTTTCTTTGTTAGTATTGCAGTCTTTGTGTCACTTAATGATACTTGTTAGCTGAATCAAGAAGTGTTTTGTTTGTTTGAGTGTGTGTATGTGTGTGTGTGTGTAGAGTGAATTACTTCGTATATGGAAGAAACCCTGCAGTGGTTTCCACCTTAGTTTGGCTCATTTGGGCACGTAAGAACAATCAGAAAGCAATTGTACTCAGCTGTGGAGCAGAACAATTGGACCTTTCTGGGAATCATTTTGTTTTGGGCATTGTTCACATTCAGATTTATGCTATTTTGCCAAAGTGGCGCCACTTATACAATGTGTGTTTTCTGGACAATAGCCATGTTTTTTTTAAAGTGTTTTCAAAATATGAATATGTAGACAACCTCTGTTTTGCATGTGGTTACTTGATAAAAGCAGAAATCCCATGTGTTTTCAGCCTTATTGACAAATTTTGGTCAATTCTGTAAACTATACCTGCGCCATTGTCAGTGTAAAAACACTCAAGTGGAAACAAGGTTATGATTGTCACGGAAAGATGAGACTTAAACAGTTCCATCCTCACCCATTTATCAAAAGCAGTCATTTGGAGATCGAAACAAAGGTGAACGGTTGTGAAAACCTATTATCTCAAAAATCCATTATATCCATATTTTTCATTTCAGGATTCAGCTTGCAGGATGATAACTTATCTGTGTATCATTTTCATACACCAGTGCTTTGTAATAAAGTGGGTTGTGAGCAGGGCCATAGCTAGGATTTCAGGAATACTGAGGTCATGACTTTCCCCCAACTCACCCCTTACCCCCAATTTTGACCAGACAACAGAAGGAGGGTCTCTAAATTTTTCTTATGTTCATATTTGATTTTCACTTGTCTTGTTAGCCATGCTAGTGGTATGGCTAAAGGGATGGCAATGTTGACCTGTCATTTGAGTGGTTAGACCACCGCTTGAAATATCTCAAAAACTACTGAATTTATTGGCTTGAAATCTTGTCCAGGCATTCATCCTCCCCAGAGGATGAATTCCACTGACTTTGGTGATAACATTTCTTTTCCTGTGGTGCCACCATCATGTCAAAATTCCAAGTTGTTCAAGTTTGGTTTTTTACCTAATACCTGCAAAACTAATGACATTCCCATCAGCCTCAGCTGTACTTGTTGTTGTTATGTCACTTAGAAACTGTTAACATGCTAACACGCTAAATTAATATGATGAACCTGGTAAACATAAACTACCTGCTTATTTTTGCCATTGTGAGTATGTTAGCATGCTATTATTAGCATTTAGCTCTAAGCACAACTGTGCATCTTGTTAATTTAGTTCTTCACACTGCCACATTCTGCTCATTTTCAAGCTCATACCTTTATTTTGGGTTTCAGGCAGAATATGTTTGCATGCTTTTATGTAAAATAAATAAATAAAACAGATTATTTTTCTCATAGTGGCCATAGCTGCAGCTCTTTTGTTTCAGGCATTTCTAGAGCAGTGCTTTCTGTACGAGCGAGTAACTCCCTTTGGCATGGCTTTGTAACTTTTCAAACCTTTTGCATGCACAAAAAAGCTTTATAATATGTTAAGGAAAGGGTAAAACCAAGAAAGCATAATATGGCCACTTTACTGTAAGTAATGCTTAACTAATCCATGACTTATGATGATTTAATGCATGAATTACTGTAGGATGTACCATTAAATCTTGTTGCTCACCCCTAACAAATGATCAGGTCACAATGACTTTATGTGTTTAGTTCACACCTGATTGATCATCAGTTAAGGCAGTGATTCCCAAACTTTTTCCACTATGCCCCCCTTTCGGAAGCCAACAAAAGTTCAAGCCCCCCACCACGAAATTTTCAATCAATTGTTAATAATTGGGGATGGAACTGATAAAAAAAAGAATTCAAAAGTTAAATTTTAGCAAAATAAAGGTCAGTTGGATAAAAACAGCAAACTCATTTGTTTATTCCCCCCTACATAGATCATATTCATTCAGCTTTGTTTCACTCTTTTTTTCTCCCCTGGTCTTTCGCGCCCCCCTTTGCAGTGGCTCTGCCACCCCCACCCCCACCCCCAGGGGGGCCCGCCCCCCAGTTTGGGAACCACTGAGTTAAGGAATGTTAATCCACAGTTATCTCATACATTAATTGATATGCATCAATTTAGCTGGATTCTAGTTACATAAAACTTTCTTTATGTAACTGTATTTATGTTTATTATAGAAATGTTTGCATCTGATGTCAAGTTTGAGCAAATACATAAGTCTGGAATAAACCTTTATATAACAATGCATAATGCACAATGCAATCAATTTGAACTGGAGGACAACTGAATCTTTTATTTATTAGCTTTTCACTTCACATTTTTCAAAGATAGATAGATAGATAGATAGATAGATAGATAGATAGATAGATAGATAGATAGATAGATAGATAGATAGATAGATAGATAGAAGCCTGTGGATTTTCAAAAATGAGAAGCAGGGTTTGGTGGCATGTTTGTGATGGGATGTGTTGTTCTGAACATAGCTAACATGCTCTATGTGGGCCACGAGCCCTGCAGCCTTGCTGTTTGCCAAGAGTGTTATGAGACGAGATGCTGTACATGACATTCCGCTACCTCAGTTTCCATGGATACCACCACCTGATTAGACATGAAGTCATGCACGTGCCCTCTGGATTGTGACAGCAAGACGAGCCGGATGACATCTCTCCAAGAACCTGTACTACTCCGAAAACAACAACAACAACAGGAAGAAAACCGGCACGACGGCGCTGTTTATCAGCCTGCAAACATGTAATCGCCTTTTATCCTGTTTAATTCTCTCAACCAGCCAGCGATGCACAGAGATGTTGACTTTCTTTCTTCCCTTTCGGTCTCCAACATTGGTTCATGATCAAATGTTTGACAATGTAGAGATGTAATCGACGTTTTTCCCCTCTGTCTTTACTCCCTATTTAAATCCTTTATTTGCTTTTCACATTCACTGGCTCCATTCCCTATTCCCTCTGCTCAGCATGCATGAAGTGGACAGCGCAGGGGAGCCCAGAGATCCATAATCCCCCTACAGAAGAGAAGTGGATGGCTTTAATGATTTAAATCTTGTCAATGAGCACCTTCTCTGATTTGAAATGAGAAATTTGAAGGCGTGTTGGAATAAGCCCAAAACAGGGCCACACTCACCACATCAGCATTCCCCTCAATCAATGGTCATTGACTGCACCAAGTAGGTGCTTAATCATTTTTAATTAGAGATAATCAGACATCTTGTCCATTCTAGTTACAAGAGGGCAAAACCGAGGTCTGTGAGGATCAAAGTTCTCAATTTGACATTCTGACTCCAATTTCTTTAATTTGACAACATTGTTAATCCGAGATTTTTGCCCTGTGTGGAGCAAATAAGTCATCATTGACTAACTATACATCATTACCACTTGTAAAGGAAGAAGGGGGATGTGTTCGTAGCATCTTGTTGGTGTCAGTGTTTGGAAGCGAATTTGCTGTGTGACAACAACAGTGACAAAAGTGAAAATAACAGAGTGAAACTGAGAGTGAAGTGTTGCAGTCTAAATGCTCAGTTGAGTGTGTGCTGGGTGTGGCAGTGCAGTCTCTCTCGCTGGTGGTATCTCTTAGTAATGAGGCCCTGTGAAGCCGCGGCTCTCACCCCTCACTGGGCCCTCATACATCATTAATGTTCCCACATCATAGTCCTGATAATTACCGGGGACGTGAATGTCACCTCAGTCGCGCCTCCTCAACAGAGGATGACAGCACAAGGTCTGTGGACTGCCAGACGTGCCATGAGTGCGCCGCGTCTCGCACACATTCCTTGCACGCGCTCACACTCTAAGCTGCTCCACACACTGGCAAACATACCGATTTCACCCAAAGTGAACCATATGTGTCCTCTTATTATACTCACAACACACGGGATGCTTGACTCCTTTGGCTTTGTTCCAGCAGACTGCTGCTCAACTTTTCTTTATCGACACTGAGAAGTATCTTTGTGTCAAAACAAAAGGCTTTTTTTTTTTTTAAAAAGTATCTCTTAAAGGGAAAATTTGTCTCTTTTCCTGTGGATGTCCAGTCACTGCTGATGATAAATGTAATCAGTTCCAGCAATAAGTAATGTGACATCACAGGATGCAGGGAGAACAATAGCTTCTGCAGCAGGACAATTCAGCTTTCTTGGTCAATGTAGCACCTACTGAGGCATTTATTGCTTCATTTATTGCTTGACTAGTTACACTGACTGGGCATCCACAAAAAAAGTGCTGAATTTTCCCTTTAAAGGGTTGATTTACCCAAATTACAAAATAACATATGTCATATTTCATTTTGCTCTAGTGATATCTTGCCATGCAGCTAGTTTTAGTTTATATGCTCAGATTTAAGGATGTTGTCCCTGCAATTCTGCCTCCACCCAACCAATACAATGCAGCTGAATATAAGTTAATTGTACAGCACTTTTCGTTGTGTTTTCCCAATAACAGTCGAGCAAGCTTGGTACCCAGCAGAACCTTTGTCACCTTTCTCCTTTCCTGTTTCCACTGCTTAGATATGCCAGGTGCTAGGCTAATCTATGATGAATGTTTCACATCTTAAGTTAGCTGGCTAGCATTTTTCTAACATTAAGATGTGACTTAATAATAAACATTGGCATTGGATGTAAATTGGTGGCAGAGTTGCAGAATCTATCAACAATATGGAAATAACTGACCGTTCCTACCTCCCTCCTGCCTCTTTTTGAGGAACCTCAGTCCACTTTCTATTAACAGTAGCGATTATCTTTCCTTTAGACTGTAGATATTGTCGAAAGAACACATTTTTGCTATTGGTCATCTGCAGCTTTTAAAGAATTGTTCAGTATCAATGCTCTTGCTTGTCGACTGAATTGAAAAGTGACGTGTTTTTTTTCCCCATCACTCTTGAATGGAAGCTCCGCAGAGCACACTGTCAACGGTTTCCACTGGAACTATGTCTTCAGCAGAAAGTATTCCAAGGCAAAATGGCCTTCTGTGAAGTCAGTGGATTATCTACAAAAATGGGGACATTATTTCTGGAAAGAGATGCTGTTTTTGAATTTTATCAGTAAATACATATTCATTTAATGGCGTAAACACCACAAACAAACTTCTGTTCTCCTACACTGTATTAGGGTGGAGGCAGAAACCTCAAAGGCAGATATCTAAAGCCTGAACACATGAAACCAAAACTTTCTGCATTGCTAGACACCGCTGTGGGTGAATAAAAAAGTAATTATATAAAGAATTGGTAAAATGGCATTTAAGGTCCCCACTTTTGTAAGTCCCATTTTCTGACTATGATAACAAAGAAAAAAACATTTTAAAAGCAGATAATTGCGAAGTTGTACTGATAGAACACTTTTGTGGAGTCGAGATATCCTGTATAATGAGCGGGGGTAGACTAAAAAGTTCCACACAAGGACAGGTATTCTTTCCAAAAAACCCACATGAATAAAGAAAAAAAACTCTGTGCAAAACATTAAAGGCTGCTCATTAAATGGCCAATTCGTGTTGAAACATTTAAAACCCCCAACATGTTTTGCCATCAGGGAGAGAGACTTATCATTCTTGCTGTCAAATTACCCGTGTGACTGAACAGATGTTTGCACCTACTTCAATTCTTCATCACTTTTCCTTTTCTGCCTCTCTTTCTCCATCTCTTTCTCTGACTCTGATACAGACACATGCACACAAATGCAGCCGCACTCTGGGTTTTCGCCTGAACCCTCATTTGGCCAATTACTCTGACCTTCCAAATTGCAGAGACCATCCAAAAGCCTCTTACAGTGACTGTAACATCCCCTCCTTCCCTGCTCTCTGGAGAGATATTCAGCATGCTCCTCCAACCCCACTGATAGGACAGTTTAGCTTTAAATGAGCCTGTTTTGCCTCAACACATTTCTTCCCGCATATCTTCCAGGGCTGTGGGTTTTATTGATCGCTGTCCTCCCAGGGGTGTTGGTGCCTGGACTGGGGCACTCAGCAGCAGCTGGTTGGGCTGCTGATGGTTGTTAGCCCCGCTGGCTGCTCTGTTCTGGGCTTTGAGTGGTGCCAGGCTCAGCAGTTACCCTGCTCCCCTACAGCCCTGTCTGAGGACGCTTGTTAGGAAGCTGCCTAAAATAGAGGAGAAATATCTCCAGTCTCACTGCACCACTTCCCGCTCCACACGCCTGGCTGATTTAGCTGGCTGTCTGGCACAGGGTTACCTGGTACCTAGAGCGTAGGGTTTACGTAGCTGTGTGTGTGCCTGGGTGTGTACGTGTTTGTGAGTGTTAAATTGGGGCTCATATCATCTTAAAACAAGGCTCTCGCGTGTTGTTTACCTACACATGTTTTGATTCGAGGCAGCCTACTGGGATTTCCCCCAGGATGGGTGACCATGGGGGAGCTGAAGGGGAAGTCAGGGCACATGCTCTGCCTCCCTGCCACAACAAATCCTGGCTGGTTAGAAGCTCTGCACTCGTGCATTTGTTATTGGTTTTGCTGGATAATAGCAAACATATTTACTGTATATGTGCTCTCAGTTTGCTATTTCAGGAAGGACATTTTCATCCAGCACCTCTGGTCAAGATACTTTTCGTTGCAATAATGCGTTACTCAGTAACTGGTTACTGTAATATTATTACTTTACCCAACAATTTTTTTTTATTACTTTAACAAAGTAGTATAAGGGATTACTATTTCCACAGTGTCCATTTCTGGCAGTGACATCTGGATAGGTCCTGCAGTTTACTGAAGGTGAAAATGTGCTGTGACTTCAAGCAAAAAAACTCAAACTCACATTGTCTTTGTCACATTCCACAATGCTTGGTGTGTCCGGATCTCCCTCAAAACACAATCCTGATGGTGAGATGGTGATAATTAGTTGGTTGAGTCATTTTAAGATTTACAAGTGGAAACCACAGATCTTAACGTTACTATGTACATTTCCAATTCTCAGTGCAATACTGAAATATAGAATGGGCACTCTAGGGCACTCTGGGGCGCTATAGCCTGTAATATATTTTACAAAAAGAATAATAATAATAATAATAATAAGCTCTCTTGTGGGACATTTCAGGCATTCTTCAGGGCCTCTGGTGGCCACAGGGGCCCTAAGCAGGTGCTGTGTTTGCTTATGTGTCAGGGGCTGGTTCTGAGCAGAAGATTGTCATTATTTTGAGTTTGTCTCAGTCAAAGATGCAAAGAATATTGCTGTCCATTGTAAAAGCAAAATGCTTTGAACCGCGAAAAAGGCAACATGTAATTTGATGAAGCATCTACCACAGCATTATAGAGGAAATACTCACAAAGGGCAATGTCAAGCTGCCACAGAGAAAGACCTTTGCTGACCACTTTGAGAGAGAATATATGGTGATGGAATCTAATTTAAAGGCTCCACTCAGAGAGGTAGAGTTCTGTCTCCACAGCAGCAAACATCTGGACAGCTGACAACAAAAGCTTACTCTGGGTGTAACAGTTCACTGGATCAGCAGTTCAACAAGGTACAAAAGTAATATAGATGATACCAAGCAAACTACATGTGGAAAGAAATGGGCAAACTGCAGGAATCCATTTACACCACCAGGTCGAGTCACTCAGTACTCAGGAATCTCGAGCTAAAGTGCAGCTTCTCCCATCAACCACTCAACTGGTCAAAGATGTGTAGATGTTAATTACAACCCTAGTAAAAAAAAATATTTATTATACTTCCTGAGTAACTTACTCAACACAGCTGATAACAGTGTATTTAATTCTTGTTCTAAAACCAGTGTTTCAGTCAGTTGACAGGTAACTTGAATGCTGACCAGAGCTTATCGTTGGGGCAGATCACAGTTTCAAACTCATTTAAATTAGTAAACTAATTAAATTGGTAAATTTAATTGTATCATGGGTCCCCTCCAGCCGATTGCCTCATTAAACTACAGCTATCATTATGTTGGCCAGTACAATAATGGTTTCCCAATACAGTAGTTATTGTGGAGTTTCATGGTGCCACAGACGCTCTTCCACTAATATCTAGAAACTGTTGGGGGGTAATGCTCTTGGCAACAGTGAGGCCAGGTGGTGCGAATCAGTACACACAAACAGCCAGCCAGCCAATCGATGTTCATATAACCACCTGGATACACACACAGACATACCGCCTATCAGACAGCAAGCAGTCAATATATTTTCAATTCAGATTGCTCAGTTGAGTGCCAAATACTTCCTGGTACCTCTGCATTTCATCCTGCTCTATCACACTTCTCAGAGAGGAAATTTCCACAAATCATGCCTGATTCACATCGAGTGGCTTCTTGATAAAAGCATGTTAAAGACTTGTTGTTGTTTATATTTATTATCCATATCTTGTTTGCAAAATTTGCCTTCTTTAACTGCTCTTCTACCTGCTCAGCTACCACGTCATCCGTCAACGCAGCTGTGTGCTGACAAAGTGTTGGCAGGCAGTGATCATATAAATAACACATGGTGAGGTATGAGTGATCCAAAATAAAGATAACTACACAGGAGATGAAATGCAAAATAACGTCACATTTGATAATTTAAAGCTTTTACTGACCCTCATTAGTTATTTATAGATGGAAATTGAACATCACACAAAAAATATCTCTCTTTTAATCTTTAATACTGGAACAGTCACCCAATTCACTGTTTCTTGTTGATTTAAAGTCTGTGCCAACATTGAATGTATTTGCATACATTCCAAATATGAACTCACAGATATATATTCAGGGTCTGATCTTAGGTAGGAGATCTGTGTTCCTCGAATACATACTGCATAATACCCTAAATATTTCCATGGAAACTGAGCTTGTTGCAATGGAAAGAAATGATAAATGGGTTAAGGTGCGCTGACAGTATCAGAGCTGTCAAATGTGGGTTGTTGTGCAAAAGAGGCTTTTTGGCAACACTTTATTCTGACAGTGTGTACATAAGATGGTCTATGTCATGGCACCTGTCACGTACTTGAAGGAGTCTTTCTGAATATTTATGACTGTTGTCACTGAGAGTCATTCAGTCAATTCTGTAATTTTTAACGTGAAGTTGACATGAGTTGCTTGAGATGTCTTTCTTATGACAATGTGACTGTAACCGAGACAAAAAAATTAGTTCGTTATGACAATTTAACATTAACCAAGAGAACATAACCTGTCAATACCTTGACAACTTGACATTACCATACCTAAATAAACTATTTACTTTAATGTTTTAATATAGAGAACATTTTTGGACTTTTGACTCATTAAGATGTCATTAAGCGTTATTACACCGTAAAAGGCTTTTGTAACTGTGTTTCTTTGAGCTAGATCACCTTTGTACTTTACACTGTCATCAAATTGGCCTTAAAAAATGTAATGACATCTTTATGACAAGTCCAAAATGTACCACATTACTTGAGGTCAAGGAAAATATTCATGGTATGCTTATAATGGTCTCATGAAGGCCAGTGTCACACATATGACAGTATAATATAATGTGAAAACATAAAGATGCACAGTTTCTCCTTCATGTTCATGACAGGTGTCATGACATGGTTATTACAGTGTTATGATCGTCTTATGCACAAATCAACTAAATGAAGTGTTACAGATGCTTTTGTTGCATACAGGAGATGATACTTGATGATGTTTGTATGTTCAGTAATAAACAAATAAACTGGCGTCTACAAATAATCACTGGCCTTGAATCCTATCAAACAATGATTTCAGGCGCACTCTGCACATTCTTACAGTGTCTCTGACTGTGTTAAGATTTTGGCAACTAAACCCAAAATATATTCATACTCTCCCATATTTTCGTCAACATGTTGGAGCAACAGAAACGACTTTTCAAGTCTGTGTTTGACGGTCTTAACATCAATATGTGTGAAAATCTTGTGCTTAAAATGTGTCATAACAGCTAATAATCCATCATGAGAGTAAATCATAGAGGATGAGCCAGAACACGCTGTCATGAAAATAAAAGCATGTGTGGTTTTTACATGGACATGGTGGTGGTGAGAAAAAAAAACTGCAGAGACACTGGAGAATTCATTTGATGTAGGATTATCAGTATTCTTGGCTTCACTGTTTGGGGTTGTTTCTGCAAATTCAATTGTTTTTAACCTTGTGCTGTTACAGGGCTGTGATGTGATCATCCCAAAGCACAGCTGTGTGTTGTCATGATACACAGTTAAAGCCTACTGGTAACCATCCAGAATACCACCGGCATGTTGTTTCTGCTGCTACAGCCAAAAAGTTTGGGAAAAAAAAGAGAAAATATTCAGAGAGATTTCTGTTATTTTGCAACTCTGTTTCTGCAAGGGTTTGGGAATATTTTTTTTTTAACCACATCAGTAGTTGAGCATTCACTATGCACAGCAGGAGGGCGCTGTTTTCCGTCTCAGGTAATCTGGTGTGCAGAGGGTGGAGTTCTACAAAGTGGAGCAAGACAGAAGAAAAAAGCAGCATCCCAATTCAGCAGTAGATTTGTATACAGTATTTTTATAGCATGCTGTTTCTATACAGGGAATAAATGTACTTCCATATCAACGTATTACTTTTTGGTTTGGAGTATCAAAACACGTCAATATACTGAGTGTGTCAGTTTGACCTGCTAATTAAAATATCAGTAGAGAAAACAAAATTGCTCTCTAAAAATTAGCACTTTTTTGGTTGTTCTTGAGCTGCCTCACCACCATCCACATCATGTTTAACGTTTTGCAGCTTTTCTTTGCCCACAATAGTTTACATTCAAGCAGTGTTTTTAGTGTGTACACTAACTTTTTTTTAAAGTTCATTTAGTTCATTTTCCAGTGTGAACAAACTATACAAACATGTTTTAAAACTTGTTTCCACTGTAAAATTAAAACACCTATCCAAGGCCTACCCAAAGTAATTTGAAAGCTGTTCTTGAATCAATTTGGAGAACATGCATGGTTTTGTTCTCTTTTGAAAGGTAACACTCTGAAGTTTGTTCCCCAACAGCCACTGAATCACTGTAAGTGCCAGTGGCATTGAGTAATTTAAGTTTGAACACTCTGCAGTACAAGGTTTAAAAACATTAAACATGCCGGCATATGACCTATAACTGTGACTTGTTAGCTGGACAACACAGCAAGACCACAGTATTTAGCCTTAGTCCCAAGTTCAAGTGTGATTCAAATGTGTTCAGTACCACAGAAAATGAATAATTACTTGGGGTGTCACAATTTCAAAATTCAGTTGAAAATCTATTAAAATTCAGTAATCAAGAAGAGAGAATCAGCGATTCTTCCAGTTTTTCCAGTCATGCTAACATTTGCAGTTTATATTAGAGCAGATGAAGACAGAGTTTAATCCATTCACATCTGCTCTTGTGTTTCACATTTTTGAAGAACTACAAAAAAGTGGCCACCGTCCAGACTCCTGAAACGCTGAGTATTGCTCTTCTCAGAGCCTCCTGCGCACATATAAAAAAGTTCTTGGTGGAAAAGCTGTTCATTTTAAAAGCACTATCTAAATATACACAATTTAAGTGTTCCAGCTTCGTATTTCATATAAAAACTGCACATAATCATTTTTGGTATTTCAGTCTGTTGCAGGTGGCTCTGTCTTTACACAAGAGAAGAGAAGCAGACGCTTCCTTTCAACTCTGACTCTCGCTGGATATTGTGGGCTGTGGACAGGGCATGGAAGCTTCTATTGGCTCAAGTGAGGTATCAGTTAAAAGGGTAGACAGCAGCGGCCATCGTGAAACCGAGATATCTGCATGCAGATGGGAATGATTGGGATCAAGTGAAACACACGCATCTCAGGTTTCCAATAGTGCATTGCATCCATCTCTATATAGTAGTTGTGTACTTTGACCCCCTCCCCACCAAACTTATTAAGTAAGTTTGTCGATGCACCACAGCTAAAATATCTCATGTATGCCTTGTGGTATAGCTATGCAGATGGTTTCAGGCAGAAAACACATCACTTGCAATGTGATGACTCTAATTTGAACAGACTTTAATGACAGTGTCAGCCAGAGAATGAGCCAATAATTAGAGCGATGAGGCTTAATAAAGGCACATAGATGGCCATGTAAAACAACCATGCAAAAGTAAATTCTTACTTCTGTCTTTAAGGGACAGTTCACTCCAGAGTCACTAAATACATATTTGTCCTGGAGCCTAAATGGACCAATCAGCCTATCTTTTTTTTTTGTGCCCACTCATGACTGTATGCTGAACGACCTCTGATTCAGATTTTTTTTTAAACTTTGAAAAAACTTTTTTTTATGGCTCCACGCTGGTGACAGCTGTGGCCACATGTTTTCAGATCATCCCATTCTTATGAAAGCGATATCTCAGGAAGAGGGAATTTCTTCAAACTTGTCACAAATGTTCACTTTGACCCAAGGATGAGCTCCAAACACTTTAACTGGTCATGAAACGGAGGACAATCATGAAATCACACCTCTTCCCAGGGGCTGAACTAGAATGTGTTTGAATGTAATATTCACAGACAGCTCTGCAACTAATTCGATATACAGGACATCATCTGATGTACAGCACATCATGTTCACTCTAACACTCCCAGACGGAAAACCAATACATCAGCCACAGTTTTGTGTTAAGCATGAGGATAGAGTTTTATTTCCCCAAATACACAGCAACAGTAGTTCTCACAGTCTACATGCAAATTAAGCTACTGTAAACACACACCAATAAAAAAGTGACACGGTTCATTAGATGTAACATCAATTTAATTTTTTTTTTTTCATACCTCATAACATAATCTTTGTAAAGATCTGTGCTGAGGCAGGTTAGTGCATTGCTAACACAATGCTATCATAGGAAACTGTTATTTCAAAGGCACAGCACCAGAACTGTGATGATGGAATTTATGCAGATTTTTTTTTTTTTTAAATTTCTGGGAGTCTTCCTTGACTTTGGGGTAAAAATATGATCTGCTGCCAAAGTTTATGGCTCAAGGAAATGCTTGAAAAATGGTAGCTAAATTAACTCTATAATGTGATCATGACAAAAGTGATTATGTTCTCTGTGTGATCCTGTTTTTATTAACTGGGAGGAAATCATGGTTTTTAAAAATGTAACATATATATTTTGAATCTTGACTTTCAAAAGCTATTTGCATGTTGTCAGGGATAAACCACTGCATATCCAATTTTGATTCAAATGCCTTCTTCTTCCTCTATCTGATAAAAAATTAAAGAAGGCTCGTGCTATTGACTTATTGATAAGTGACCTACATTAAAAATAAAAGAAGGCAGGTAATGTGAAACACCATTTCAGGTAAAGGAGCTGTAAATTAGCAGAAGCAGTAGCATCTGGAGGAAGATTTTCCTGCTTAGTCCCTTGACTCATGTTAACAACTGCAGCGGAAGTTCTTCTCACCTTTGTACTTTGTCTTCTCAGTTAAAAAAAAAAAAATCTTTTCACTCCTTATGGGATGAGCTATTTTCAAAAGAACACCATCACATCTGTCATATTCACTTTTCATGAGGGCCAGCTTGAGCTGGTTTATAAACTGCAATGAAGCAGCAGCATCGTGAGAGGAGACTGATGCACCTCTCCATCACCACTCCACCCGCTCCCAAAAAGGAGTGAAATTAATTAAATTCTGGATGAGACAAAGGCTTAGGACATAAAGGGCTGCTGTTAGCATTTTTCTAGCCCATTGATTCCTTGTTACTACTGCACATTATAGCCCCCTGAACCCTCATAAATCAATTCATACCCTATTGTCCTTTTCAGAAGGCTCTCTTCACAGTTGGCTCTAACATGGCCGAGGTGACAATAATCTATTGTTTCAGTTTAAAGCTCAGTGCTGCACCTCAGACCCATGGCCATAGAGGCCAGCAGGATGTATGTGCTGCCTGCAGGGAGCAGAGGCGATACTGAGCATTGGCTGACACACAGGGGTTGAGCTCTGCAACACAGGAGATCCATCTTTGTCTTCATGAGGGATACGCAGACTGTACCATAAAGTTGGAATACACGGCTGAACTTAAATTACCTCCATTTCAGACATCTAAAGCAGATTAAAGCAAACAGGTGAGTACCTCAGTAAGCAAAGCCTCTGATAAACGCATTAAGCGGTAAATGAAAAGCGATTCTCTACTACGTGCTTTCTGGGTTGTCGGAGTGTGGATTGAAATTGAAAACTGTTTTAACAGAAATATTTAAATACATAATTTCCCCGTCTGCTGCTGCACTTTTTGTTTTTCATGATTGTAGCTTTAAATGTCCCCCTGAGGTATGTGTGTTCGGTTGGATTATAAGTTATTTTCCCAATTTGGTTTATCAAAAGGACTGGAAATGAAACTCACATGCTAATCATACAAAGCTGCAAATACAAATGTAAAATTATTAAAGAGTGAACAAATCCTGGCAGTAGACCAGGAACAAACTGCTCAGTTTCAAGAAGTATCAGGTAAGCTGAAAAAAAACCCTCCTTAATTGGGTTTTGACTAAATTTGTGAGACTGAAAAAGTTTTGTTTTGTGGGATTGTTCTAAGTTTTGTGTGCAACATATAAATTTCTTTCATTTTTGAGCTCATATACAGATGGGATTTTGGTTCATGCACATGTGATTGTAACTAAGTACATTTAATCAGGTATTGTACTTAAGTATACATTTGAGTTACTTGCATTTTACTTGAATATTCTCTTTCATGCCACTTTATTCTTCCACTCCACCAGAGAGGCAAATATTTCAAATCCATTTATTTGACAGCTTCAGTTAGTTACTTTTCAGATTACACTTTTTCATACCTTTCCCACCATACCTGGTGAAAGACATGTATTTCCAACAGGGTTGCATAGTAATGGATTACATGTAATCAGTATTATGTAATCAGATTACAAAAAATAAGTACCTATATTCAGCTCAGGCTACATTTGAAAAATGTGTAATTAGATTATATTTACATTGTCAACGATTATTGATTGCATATTTGTTTACATCTTTTAAAATATGACCATGTTAAAATTATGAACGTTTTTTTCATTATGTGTATAATGCATTTAGTTCACACTGAAAATGTTTTGAGAGCAAAAAACAATATTTGTGGAACTCAAATTTTAGTTTTTTAGTATAAAGTGTAAAACATTTCAATTTTGAAGTAATTCAAAAGCATTCAGATAAGATTTTATTTTTTGTAGTCCTGTGTATTACATTACTAATTACAAAAAATGTGATGTAATTTGTATTCAGTAACTGACTACATTTCAAAATAATCTGGCCCAACTCTGATCTCCAAATGCACTGACTTTGAATATGATTTTTTCTGATAAACTGAAGGATGCTTTATGGCAGGGCTATTCAATTTTAACAGCAAGTGGGCCTAATAAGAAAAACACGGGGGGCTCATGGGCCACACAGAATAGATTGTTTAATAACTCTCACAGTATATGGTTAATAAATATATTCCTCCAAGCCCTCAGGAAAACTGTCAGAAAACCAACCATGATTTGACCTCTTCACATTGTATTCTTTCATCACAGCAATGAATTTGTTGCACAATAAACACAACACTTTATTCACTGTTGTGGCTGACAAAATAGATAAATAAATACTTGTCGGCCCATTTGCTCTGGAATTGGTGATTTTTCTCAATCACCTTTACATCTCTTTAGCTTCAAGAGAGACCTTGTGAAGCTTGTTTTTAGCTTAGCCAAAGTAAGTTTCTCTGTAGTCTGCCAGCCCAGACTGCAACGTAGGGCTTGACTGAGCGAACGGCAGGTACAGAGTGAGTCTAATCCTACTGCAGCCAATCACAGCACACGGGTGCTTTAAAAAGAAATACTGGTTTGATCAAAGAGTGATTCGGATGTCTCAAACTACAGCAGCTCAGAGATGTGTGTGCCTGAATTTTATTTATCATTTCATGCAACCTGATTTGTAGGCATTTGTGGACCATAAAATAATTCAAAAGGGCCGTATCCTGTCAGTGGACCTCTAGTTGAATATGCCCGCTTTCTGAGTTGAGAATACTCTCATACGTCTTCAGGAAAATGAACTCTTTAAAACCCTCTTGGATTAGCAGGAAAATACACAAAGCTGAAAACGGCTGTTTTTCTGAGTTCATGGGAAGTTGACTTTTTAGAGATGAGACATGGCTCTCACAGCACTACAAACATATGATGACCTTAAAGAATATGATTCACTGCTGTAGAGTAAACTACCCAACAGGAAATGAGCTCGACCTTAAACGTCTGAAGCAGTAAAATGCAACCTACACATGAATGCAGCAGTAATATTAATTCAAAAAGATCATATATAATAGTAAAATGTGTACTGCAAAATGAATGCTTTTACTTTTCATGCTTTAAGAACATTTTGCTGATACTTGTATATTTTTACTTAAATTAGATTTTGAGGCAGGACTTTTACTTGAATTATTTTCAGTTTCTGTGGTATTAGTACTTTTACTGACTTAAAGGATCTGAGGTGTGTGTATAAACGACTACTGATTGCCTGCATCAAAAAGTTTAGTGCAGTTCAGGTCCCAGGAGAGTTGACTGTGTTTCAGAGTGTGACCAGAGAGGTGGACGCGGGAGAAAAACCAAGAAAGAAAAACAAAAAGCTTTTCTCTCAGCTGAATTGTTTACAGTTGGGTAATAATCGGACTCCAGATCGATTCCAACTGGTCGGTGGACTGACATTAAGTAGACCAGTGAAGCAGCTAGTTAGACACCAGAGCTTAGCCTGAGATCATTATATAACACTACAGTAGCTGGCTGCAGCAGCCACATACTGTATATGTTTTTTTTCCCTCATGAAGACATACAACATATTTTTTCTGATGACTGACCCATGATCTTTATTTGTCGTATAAGCGTCAAATTCATAGGTCGCTTTTAGAAGTTAGCACTTAGCTGTCAGCAAAGTTAAAGCAAAAACAAAAAAAGGGGGCAGAGTTAAATAGATTTTAAACACAACAGTTTGATCAAAAACAAGCTTGTCAGACCAGTAACAGACCCATTGTGCGCTGAATGTTGTGTGTTTTCAGGCAGGCAGGAGGGCTACACCAAATTTCAGACCACCAACCCAAAGCAATTGTGCTCTGGAAGCTGTCGGGAGCCTCTCTGGAGTGATTTGCATGCTGATTCTTCATCTGTTCGCCAAATTTGAACATAATAACTCTTTGATCAATCAATCACCAGCCGTAATTTCATTTGGGGGGTGGTATGTGTCCTTTTGCACCAGAAACATTTTTGCAACCTTTTCCCTTTAGTAGAATAGTCGAAATTACAGTTAAATCAGGTAGTTTTCCCACTATTTCTCTCTCATTTTCAGCATAGTAATAATGTAAAATGCAGAGCCAACTCAACAGTTACAGTTAGACATTATTTCTTCAGTCAGGTAGAAATCCTCATTTTGATTAGAATTTCCAACTTAATGTTTACATGAACACTATATAAAGTGGTCTGGTAAGATGCTCCAAAGTAAAAACAGAAAAGAACTTTTTTGACATGTGCATAATGGCTCTGCACGCTGTGAAGCATGTAATCGGCAGGAAATATAACGGAAGAAGAAGTGTTTCCACCTGTTAATACAGTTTCCAAGATCATCCATAAGATGGTAAAATTTAAAACTGGCTGGGTCTGAACTGTTTGACTTTTAGCCTTGTAATAGGCAGCCTTCAAGTCGATCAGTGGCTTCTGGCTTTGTTCATCTTCAACATTTGTTTGAACCACTCTTTGTTTAGAGCCTTTAGACCACTGATGCATTCAACGATCTTTAAATCTTTTAAGATCTCAAAAAAAAAAACACTTTTGCATCAGCCTAGTCGTGTTTTGTGTTTCTGTCCCCAGGAACTCATTCACATCACTTACTGTAATGTTCCCCCGACATGGAGCAAACATGCAGAGTATGAATATGTTTGTTCCGACCAGACAAAAACGACTGGATTAAGTGGACTAATATTACAAGCTAATATTTTCCTGTTGAACATTTTCCAGTAAATCAGAAGTTTACACTACCCTCTCAACCCAAATGAAAATTCCTTCTGATTGGGCCAGTCTGTTCCGATTGAGCTGGTTCCACAAAGATATAGGAAGTAACTAAAAGTAAACTAAGTCAATACTTTGCTACTGTACTTCTATTTCAAAATGGGCTTATTACTTTAGCATTAAAACATTTAAGGGGATTGCATGCACCCTTCAAACTATCAAGCCCATCAACCTAAATGGACAAGAGAGGATGGTGCATCCGTCAGTGCATATCACACAGGACCAACATAACAACATAAGATGTTAACAAGGAGAATATGGCATAAAGGATGTAACAAGACCAAAATGAAATGAAAGATGTAACAAAACTAAAATGACAAATGATGTAACAAGAAGAAATTGATGTAAAAGTTGTAACAAAATGAAAATTATGTAAAAAAAAAAATAAAAAAAACATTTAAAGATGTAACAAGACAGAAATGACGTAGAAGAAATAAAACAAAAACAACGTAAAAGACATAAGTCGAAAATGACATCAAAGGCACAACAAGACAAGAAAAACATAAAAGACAAAAATGATGTAAAAGACGCAACAATACAAAAGAAATGTAAAAGGCATCATGAAGAAAATGATGTGAAAGACATGACAAGTCAAAATCAGCATAAAAGATAATGCTGAAAACAGTTTAAAAGACAACTTAACAAAAACAAAATGACTTATAAGAAATTGCAAGACAAAAACAAAAAATATTTAATAAGAAGAGAATGACATAAAAGACATAAGATTAAAAAAAACAAAAAACAAAGTCTTGAGTAAAGAAGTTGAATCAATACTTCTACCTTTAC
>JAJHUR010085065.1:0-25704 GCA_027495735.1 Lutjanus campechanus | reverse complement strand
GGATGCCCCTATGGTAGATAAAATGTGATAAAGTGCCCTCCCAGGTGGCCTTTTAGTAGACAATATGTGGTAAAGCGTCCTCTAAGATGGCCTTTTAGTGGAAAAAGTGTGGCAAAGTGCCCTCTAAGGTGGCCCTCTAGTAAACAAAACATGATAAAGTGCTTCCTCAGATGGTCTTTTAGTGGACAAAACATGCTAAAGTGCCACCTAAATGATCCTCTAGTAAACAAAACATGCTAAAGTATTCTCAGGTGGTCTTTTAATAGACAAAATATGGTAAAGTGCCCTCTAAAGTGCAGTGGAGAAACAACAATGCAGCAATTATTTGTCATCTATGTGTCTTTAAATGTTTAAATAGTTCCATGTGTGTTTTTATTACAGAGTTGTAGCAGTTGTTGTACAATAAAACAATTTGAATTCAAACTAGGAATTGGAGCTGTTTCACCATTAATGCATCACAACTTTCACAGAGCTGGTGCCCCACCATGTACAGTACAGCTGGTGCCCTTTGTATTTTTCCACCCTGCCCCTCAGACAGCCTGCATCCACCGCTGTGATAAGGTACGTCCCTAGTAATCGTGCCTGATTACCCTCCTGATACGACTGTAGTATAACAGATGGGGGATGAAATCCACAGATCTCCTGCCACAACAAAAATGCATTTAAAGATTTAGCTGAAGTATCCCCTGATATTCGCTCTTTGTGCCTCTGTGGACAGAGCCACTGCAGATGGATACAGTAGAAACAGATTTAGCACTGAAGTGAGTGTAACTCTGGAGGATCCCCTTAATGTGTCGAACTTAGACTGCCGGAAATTCATGTTCACTTCAGAAATGTGAATTTTATCTCCTATTTCCTGCATTGATCTGGGAAGGGATCACTTTAGGATGAATAGGGATGATTACCAAAACCAATAACTATCCTTAAGATAGACTTAAAAATATTAGCCTATTTGAGGCTCAATTCCAATTTCTTATCTAACTTTAAGCTATCTACCACCGAGGAAAAAAAAGGAATCCAAAAAGCACTTTTTAAATAATATTAAACAATTGCTTTTATACTAAATTCAAGATTATGTATCCATTCTTCCAATGGGAACACAATAGTCTATGAAAAGCAAACAAACAAAGGGAAAACTATCACCCACAATGTGCCTATTTTCTCATGTTGGGTCACACTTTTGACAACCGTGGGCCTTTAATGGGGTCTCTCTGTGTATCTGTCAGTTGCTCTGTTCCTCAGGCGCTCTGACTCACTGCGGCTCTCTCTCTGATCAGATCAATGTTGCCTCTCTCTGCAATGCAGCAACCAGCGAAACACATCACAGACACAGCTACACCCTGAGAAACCCCAACAGCCTTTGTACAAACACATGAGTATTATCCCTCATTGCAGGTTGCCCTCAAAGTGCCAACGATCCTGGAATCAAAGAGAGGAAACAAAGAACACAAAGGCCGGCGGTAACTTTTTCCCTCCCTGGGTAAAGTGCCAAAATAAAAACTCTAATAATTGTCTTGTTTGTCTTTCTTGTGGTAGTCGGGGATTCTCTTTGGAAGCTCCTTTGACTGACACACTTCAGTCGGTAAAGGTTGAGATGAGGCTAGAGCCGTTAATTAGGCCTGTTGGGGAATTGTTGGAGTTTGTGCGTATGGTGGCACCTCAGTGCTACAACAAAGTAAAAGTTCTTGATCCCAGTATGCAAAATTCTAGCCTGTAGCAGCCCTAATGAGCACCCACCAACTCCTCTCTTTTCAAACTCCACTTTGGCCATCAACCTCTCAGTGCACTTACTGAGCTACATACACAAACCTCCCACTCATTCAGAGGTGGAAAAAAACAACAACGAAGAGACTTGTTCTATGACAACTAAATACCCATGGTAGCACTTGATGACATCGGATATCTGTGCAACTCTTCTCTCACAGAACAGTTATAGACCGTGATGTGAGCATGGACATTGAATTATGATATTAACAGTGGTGGACTCAGGTTGTCTGAGGGGCAGGGGTGGAAAAAAAGGGCACCAACAGTATGGGGCGGGGCACCAGCATCCTGAATGTTGTAATAAATTCATGGTAAAACAGTTTCAATCCCTGGCTTAGATTTAAATTGTTGAAAGGCAACTAGAGGCCATCTAATTTTCTTGCATGTCGGGCAGCCTATGGTACCTGTTAGTCATTGGCACTTTATCCTGTTTTTTCCACTGGTAGAGAACACTACAGGGCACTTCACCATGTTTTCTTCCCTAGGAGGCTACTATAGAAGGCACCTTATCATGCTTTGTCCACTGGAAGGGCACTCTAGAGGGCACTTCATTGTGTTTTGTCCACTGGAAGGACACTCTAGAGGGCACTTAATCATGTTTTGTCTACTGGAAGGGCATCATGGAAGGCACTTAATCATGTTTTCTCTGCCAGAGAGGCAACTTAGAGGACATTTTATCATGTTTTCTCCACTGGAAGGGCACCCTAGAGAGCACTTCTTCATACTTTGTCCACTGGAAGGACACTCTAGAGGGCACTTCATCATGTTTTGTCCACTAAAAGGACACTCTAGAGGGCACTTAATCATGTTCTGTCTACTGGAAAGGCAACTTAGAGGGCACTTTGTCATGTTTTGTCCACTGGAGGGACACTCTAGAAGGCACATTATCATGTTTTGTCCACTGGAAGGGCACCCTATAGAGCACACACTGTCACACTGTCTGGACACTGGGCCACCCAGAGGGCATTTTATCATGTTTTCCT
Source organism: Lutjanus campechanus (assembly GCA_027495735.1). NCBI lineage: Eukaryota > Metazoa > Chordata > Actinopteri > Lutjaniformes > Lutjanidae > Lutjanus > Lutjanus campechanus. The sequence goes on along the minus strand of JAJHUR010085065.1, from coordinate 22,957 downwards.
GCACCATAGGGTCATCCCAGTGGGCACTTCTGCAGTGTTTTCTCAAACATAGGGGCACTGGGGAGGACGACTGCCCCCTTGCCGGTACCGCTGTGTCCAGCAGTGGTCATAAATGTCAGACTGACTACCAACCTGACAGAGTTCACAAAGGTGAAAACTTTCCCTGAACTTGCCGGCTAAGCTGCTGCGCTCCGCACAGATCTCTCGTCTCCTCCACGCTATCAACGTGCGGCTCAATGACACCTCATTTCAACTCGTTCAGAGAGGCCAATTGAATGACATATCAGCCGGTGATAAAGTATTTCGACTCAGCTGTTTAAGCCACTCATGTGAAATGGTGTCTCCATTTATTCATTCTAATGAAACCCCAATTTCCTGAGTGGATTAGTGTTAAAGGGGAAGTGCGCTGGAGTGGGCTTAGCACAGGGAAAATCTACCCAAAAAGAAAAATTCACATGCTCTTGTGGATTCCTGCTATTATAGCACCACTGAGCATTTCGAACAATCTTTGTGAGCATGTGTAAGTCACTTCAGCAGCTTGAATCGAGAGAACGAGGGCCTGATTACATAAAAAGTAGGTTTTATCTAATAGCCTTTGCTGGCAAATACTGAGTTACATAAAAGCAATTTCTCCTCGGTATCTTGCATGTTAAAGAAGCAGTATATCATAATGTTATAATCATTCAGAGCTGCTTTCGCTGTCATGCTTTTTTTGCTCCACTTGAATAACACTGACAGCACAATGACAATCTTAAATAATTACAATTTTAGTAGACGAAATTTCCCTGTATCTGTCTCTCTCTAACTGTCCCAGAGATTTCTGACAGCTATTCTCTGTCAGTAAGCCAGTGGCCACTACTGTGGAGACTAAAAATACTTCTATCAAAGCCGGCACAGGAGGTCAATCCATGAGCAGACAAGAGAGGCAGGAGATCAAGAGACACGAATGGAAGCCTAAAGCTCAAGTAGTCCTAATAGCTCTCAAGCTGGAAATTAACCAATACCAGTGCATCAAATTGGGTTGTAACTGTGCTCAACTTTAGCCTGTCACTTACACTCACTGGAACTTCAGATATGAGTTTTTGCCAACAGCTCAGACTTTCTAATTTATCGGTGTCAGAGAGGCAAGATTTCATCGTGAATCTTGGTCACACTTGCCAAGGTCATCCGGCCTCCTTTTGGCGCGCACTTCTTTTCATAACAAATCATACAATCCCTTTTTTCGGAGGCATTTGTTGATATTTTCCTTGCTTTATGTCCTACTTTTTTACTTGGTATTTAAGCATTTCCAATCATTGCGAAGAACACTGTAGAATAAACTTTGCCCAAATTAAGTTAATTGAAGTCCCTGGCTTCTGCTAAGTGTTTGTAGAGCTTACTGCTGTTGCTGGTATGCCTCTGAGGCTCTACTGACACAAATGCCAGTCTTCCATTCATTTTGAAAGGGGGTAGTGCTTTTAGTCTGCTGCAGTGGGGAGCACAAGGGATGTGGAGAAAAAAAACACAATGACCCTGTGGTGAAAAGTTGAAACAGAGAAATGCAACACGTTGTCATGCTGCGATGGCCAATCACGTAAGCTGGCGATCAGACTTTATGAGTACCCAGCATTGACCTCTTCGTTTGCCTTGCAGTCTGTGCTGCAAACTGATACCAAGACGCTTCCTTTGGTTTGTGTCCATTTGTTTGAGAGAGCGCAGCGGTATTCGAGCGAGCTCGAGAGTGAATGAAGAGAGGGAGCGGTGGTAGCTAAAAAAGCCAGTGATTCAGAGAAATAAAAGGCCATTTTCTGATTGTTTCACAGCGGTCACTTTCAAAATTACAAATAAACACACCCACAATCCTGCTCTAATCACCACAGCCCCTTAATTGGCGTGAATCCCCCCCAAACACTCTTTGTCGTGCTGATTTCCCCCTCCACTACCACAGCACTGCCTTCTTAGAGAATCTCATACCGCAGTATATACATTAATAATAGTCGTGACTGCATTAGTTGTCTTTGTTGTGCATTATGCATAGGATATTCTTCTTAAATTGTATGCCTGCTGGATTCTGCTTTGTTAGCCCTGGAGGGCCTCAATTATACTCCAGCTGAATCTAAAGCAAGTGGCTTGGATTTACTGTATATAGCAAACACCCCGGGGGCAGAGTCTGAACTGAGAGTGTATACAGCTGTATAAACATTCACACATACAGTAAACTGCAGTTTACAGTCTAAATGTATGAAGAGAGTTCCTGAAAAGCGCACTGTGTTGTCAGAATGTGTTGCTGTTAAGTCATTTTTATTTTATTGATGTATATTTTATAAGGAAAGATGTATAAAAATAAAATATTTACAGAATTGACGCATTTACGCTAATGTGTAATGTTTGTTGTCTTTATAAGCTCCTCCAGAGACTTTACAGGGTCTTTTACATCATGTAACAAATGTTGTACCAAGGAACACACACTGACATGATGAATAAAATATGCCTTTTTTTTTTAACTTCCTCGAGACATTAAAACTTTTTTAAGAAAAGTGAAATAAGGAGCTTGGATTTCTTTCAGTAAGGTATTCAGCTAACTTTTAAAAGCCTTTACTTTCTGATGAAGTATTTTCCTTCCTTCACTCTTAAAAACTCTGCTCGTGCCTTTTATAAAGGGACATTTCACCCCAAGATCAAAAATACATATTTTCCCCCTGGCCTGTAGTGCTGTTTATCCATCTAGATATTTTTGGTGTGAGTTTCAAAATTTTGGAGATATCAGCCATAGAGATGTCTGCCTTCTCTCCAATATAATGGGATTAAAGGGCACTCAGCTTGTGGTGCTCAAAGCGCCAAAAAAATACATCTGAAGAATTCAAAGCCAGTGTCTCTTTCTTTTTCTACAAACCTTGTTGTGAACAGTTTCATGTAGTAAAAAGAAAGTAGTTGTGTTAGATTTTAAAGTATTTTCCTGTAGATCATACCACAGAATAATTCTACATGAAGCTGCTCACAACAAGGTCTGTGAATTATTTAGAGTAACTGGGTCATGATGTTTGGAAAGAGACACCGGTGTTGGAGTTTTCAAATGTACTTTTTTGGTGCTTTCAGCACCACAAGCCGGATGCCATTTAGTCCCATTATATTGGAGAGAAGGCAGACCAGACCCTACACACTACACTACACACACCAGACACTACAGGCCAGGAGAAAATTATGTATTTTTGATTTTTGGGTGATTATCCCTTTAATGGCAAATAAACCTTTTCAGGAAGTCCAACCCCTAATGGAGGACACACAAAGAAAGAACCCTAACCTGAATTAACATCAGGTGTGGCGCGATGATGGGTGATCTCAGCCACAATACCAAATCCCCCTCTCCGCTAACACCAGACGCCGCAGACGCAGTCTAACTAACTATCTGTTGGAAAAAGGCCTAAAAAGTTTGGTTTCTGGCAACAAGGTCAAAGCATCAGGCACTACTCACTTGTGGATCAATAGTTTCTTAAACTTCTTAACAGCTTTAAAGCCTTTTGGTTACTATCTTGCATTGTTCAGAAATTAAGCCTGGTAATTGGCAAGAGCAGAAAACAAGAATCAATGAGCTTAGGCGATGTAAGGTTATAAGTTAATTCCACTACACTGCAGGGAGGTTAATTCAAGATTTTTTGTTTTATGTGAAAAAGAAAACAACCTTTCTTATACAGAGTGGGAGAAGCTATGACCTGATTAGACAACAATGACAGAGATGAGAGTTAACCACTTTATAGATGCTACTTCAGCTCCAGAGACGCCCTCTGTCTCTCTTACTATCTTCCCAGTGCACGACGATGGCATCTCTCTTATTCATTCTCTCGTTCACACTCACTCAGTTTCTCACTGTTCCACTCTCCGTTATGGTCTTGCTCAATTTCACACCCTCAATTGCACATTGTCTATTTCTCATCCTCCATCTCTCTTTCTGTTTCACTTTTTTTTTTTCATAAGTCTTCCCCCCGCTCTTTCTCTCTGTCAACTTCTTTAAGACTTTCTTTCCACCTTCCTGAAATACTTCCTCCTTGCTATGCTGCTTGCCTCCTCTACGTCTATCTCTTCCTCCCTGTCTGTCTCTCTACTACCTGCCAGTTCCTTGGGGGAGGTGGGCTCTTTGGCAACAGATGGCGGTCTGCTTTTCATCTCAATGGCGACCCTGGAGGAGAAGCGGGCCTTGGTGGGCGAGAGCAACTCCTCGTTGGCCAAGGAGTCAGTCCTTGTCATTATGCTCCGTCCACTGCTCTCCTCCTCGACCAATGCCACAGTGTCTCTCAGAGTGTTGCTAGGCGACATGGCCCTGGACGACGCTAGCGCTTGGTCGTCCTGGCTGTCAGGCATTTTCGAGGCAGAGCGAGGGAGGACTTGGACCTGTCCGCCTCCTCCTCCTTGTCCATTGCTCTGCGGCCTCGCCGCAGTTGCCGCAATGGCTGCTTTTCCGTGGCCTGCCCCTTGGTTGCTGTAAACTTTGTATCGTATCATCAAGATGATGATAAAAACCAGCACGGAGGCAACAATAATCCCTCCAATGATGATGATCATAGTGCCACCCAGAAAGTGGCTGTGCAACGCTTGGCACTGACTAAACTCTGTGTCTGTGGTGAATGACAGACAGCCCAAGGGACGTGTCGCAGTCAGTGATGTGATGACATCATCAAACACGGCCAGGACACAAAGATCGTAGCTGCGTCCAGCGGCGAGGTCCCGAACCAGGAAGTCGTTGCTGCTGGATGGAATCATCCTGCCAAACAGAAAAACAAAGGAATTGAAGATATTAATGTCAGGAAATGTAATAACGTAAAACAACATACATCAATCAGAACAAACTTCATTTTATGGGTCTGTGAGTTTTTAATGGCTTCTTAACAGTTTCCAAGACATTTTTGGAAATATAATTTGATATTAACTGAAAAACAGAGACTGTACTCAGTAGCTCAACTTCAGATTCATTCATTCACATTAATTGCTACCAAGAGCTACAGTCTTTTACTCTAGTCTGTCTGTAGCAGGCCAGATGAACATACCAAAGTGTGAAACTTGTCAAGCAAATAATTCATCACACTATATATGGAGAAAAAAGTTTTCAATTATGAATTACTTATTAATGATTCTTTGGGTTTAAATTGAGCTTTCCTCTCAGAAAAATCACAGATTTTCATAACTGAGTTACCCAGTTCCAGAATCTTCCCCTGTAAAATAAAACTCTACCAGCAAAGATGTATATTATATCTTTTAATCGGACACAGGAAAGGACAGTCTTAACAAAAGTGACTTTACGAAAGACACATATATACAAATGCATGGACACTCATTGAAACATATTGGGAAGAGTCACTTTAAATAGTTGGTTCAATCAAATTACAAATAATCAAAAGTGATATTAGGTTCTGAGATATCACAAGAGGTTCAATCTGCCCTTTAACCATTTGGACAGCTTAGTTTAATGGACAAGACAAAACGCAGCACCTTTCGCTGGCTACACATTTCAGTTTAGACATCATTATGTAAACTTCTGATGCATGGCAAGTGTCCCTTCATTTGGATGTGGATCTTTCTGATCAATTTGCGGACTGCAAATGGTTTGCATGTTCCACATTTCATCATGTCTCATGCAGTCTAGGACTCGTGCTGGTTTGGTCTTGGTTCTGACTCAGTCTTGCCCTTCCTTGGTTTTGGTCTTGACTTGATCTGGCCTTGCCTTGGTCTTGGTCCTGGTCCTGAACTGGTCTGTACCGGCCTTGGTCCTGGTATGGACTTGGTCTTGCCCTACCTTGGTCTTGGCTTTGACTCAATCTTGCCCTACCTTGGTCTTGGTCTTGACCCAATCTTGCCCTGCCTTGGCCTTGCCCATGACATAATCTTGCCCTGTCTTGGTCTTGGCCGTGACTCAATCTTGCCTTGCCTTGGTCTTGGTGCCTTGGTCTTGGTCTTGACTCTGTCTTACACTGCCTTGGTCTTGGTTCTGACTCGGTCTTGGCCTGCCTTGGTATTGGTCTTAACTCGATCTTACCCTGGCTTGGTCTTGGTCTTGACTCAGTCTTGACCTGCCTTGGCCTTGACTTACTCCTGTCCTACCTCAGCCTTGGGCTTCACTTGGTCTCAACCCCTTAATGTCTTGGTCTTGTTTTGGTTCAGGTTCTCTTGACTACAACACTTTATATTCCTTCTCTGACTTCACCCCGCATCATCTGGTCTTCACTGCAGCAAGGTAAGAAGTTAAAACTATGGACGTCTTAATTGCACTTGAGTGAAAGACAGTTAATTAGACTATAATCATTATGTCGCCTTCCAAATGATTCCACAATATCTTACAACAATGCTCTCAATGACATTGCACTGTGGGGCTGCTCTCATAGAAGCCAGATTTACAACTGGCATAGAGCCGGATCAGAAAGCCAAAATATCTGCCAACACAAACTTGCTCTGTCCAACTCTCGCTGTCCATCCAGCGCTACACTGTACCAATCAAACAAGCAATGCAGAGTCACATAACAACAACAACAAAAAAATCCTCTCCCAAAAATGACTTATGATTACATCTGTTTGTATTGCTCCCTTGTATTCTGTTGTGTGCTATTCCATGAAATCTGCAGCGGTGACACATGCACTATCATCATATATTTCCATGCGGGTGCTGCCTGTGGCACGACAGCCACCTCATCATTCTTATTTCCCCACAGAGTTCGAATTCATAAGGCTGCGATCTGACAAACACTCACACAGATCCACCCCCCACAGCTGCAGAAATCATCAGCCTCTGATTAAAGACATTCCTGTTTCGTGCCATTGTCAACGTCTATCTCGGTCTTTCCCAGGGTAAACACTTTACCTCTAGTTATTCCTTGTCAGTATATTTTCCTAGGGGAAATCGAGGGGAAAAATATCACTCAGGTAAATAGGAGGCGATGCGTCTTCTGTAGTTGCCTTCGTTTTGCTTTCTCTTTTCTCTCTGCTCTCTCCAGTGGTCTTCAGTATAACTAGTGGGATTGCCAAACACCCATATGTCACTACTACGTTTTATCTAAATCATTTTTCCCTTCTGCTTCATTCACATTTTCCCCAAAGCGCTCTAAGTCTTTCTGCCTGTGCCCATCCCTCCCCCATAAACATGGTTCCACCTCTGCACAGAGACAGACAGGCTTTGCAGTAAAGTCGGAGTGAAATAGAAATGATGGGAGGCTTGTGTGTGTATGTTTGCGAGAGCCAGTGGGCAGCAGGGTCTAGTCTCAGTGCCAAGCTCATCGATGGCATTGAACCTCCACCAGGAAGTATATCTTGGCAGATAGCTCTGTGTGTGTGTTTCTGTGTGTGTGTGTTTCTGTGTGTGTGACCTTGTGTGGTTGCAAAGTCTGGTGTGAAAGGATCCCTGGACTGAGTTCTTAATAAGAATCGAACCAGGAAACTTTAACTGCCCTGATGTCTTGCCGAAGGGTAACAGCATGATTTGAGAGCAGAGCTGGACCGGGGTTCCCGTAAGCAATTTCAAAAGGGGTATTGAAAGAAAAAAGTCAGAAAACAGCACTGTCGTCCACCTTATTAAACTTCAAAAAGAAAAAAAACTACAGTCTGGGAGGTCCTAACTGTGTTTGAACAAAATGATACCACGGTTGTTTGTCTCTCTTCTCATCTTCGCAGTGTGACAAACTAAATCATAGTTTATTAGGGGGAGAAACTTGGGGGAAATCAGTAGGAGACCAGGGCTGGCCGTGTCCTCAAAGCGCATGTGGGCTTCTGAACCGACATCTGCAGTCTGACGCACCGCTTTCCATTTTAACAAGCAACTTATTGCTTAAACTTGCACCATATTTTTGCTGTTCGTGAAAACACAAGCTGTGAGTCTCATGACACAGAGTGAGGTGTGTAAAAGTGTTCTGCTGAGCTAAATAAGCTGACTCAAAAGCCATTATGTAAAAGTCGTGACTGATGGTAATTAAATTGTCATGGAGACAGAGGGAGCAACTTTCATCACTGATCAACACTTTTCACAATATGAATACATATCTTGTTTGTATTTAAGGACAAATAAAGAAGTTTAAAGTGACAAATATTCTTTTTAAGATAGGTTGAATTCTGGAAACAGCAAGAAAATGGTCATGTTTCGGTGCAATTCCTTTAAAATGAGCATACAGTGCTAATGATGGGATTCCACTGCTATCACTTCAGAAAGTGAGAAACCAGCAGAAAGGGGAGTATGAGATGTTATTTTACCAATATATAATGACAGAGAATAACTAATGAAAGAGCTCCAGTTTGTATTGCATGCAAGGAGCATAGTGGTTAACACAGACGTGGGTAATTGTTTCCACTCATTGATTGATACAGCTGATCTATAAATAGATGCATAAACTCTCAGGCTCATTTGGAAGAGGTGGATAAACTGAGGTTACTTGGATTTACCCCCCACTACACCCCTGATTGCGCTATATTCTTAGCCAGTCCTTGACATTTTCCACTTTGCTGCGATTTGCTGTCAGCCAGTTTTGTTTCAGTGAGCTGTTTGTCACGTTTATTTGATTAGTTTTATTCTTTTTAGGCAGCGCTGAACAAAATATGACAGTTAGACCCTTCTGCGGCCACACAAACACAATAACCAGTCAATCTGAAGTGCAATAACAAAGTGTTAAATGCATTACCAAAAAAATGCCCGCTGTGAGGGTTTGCTCACCCCTCACTTCTTTTCCTTGCTTACTTTGGCTGGGAGTATCTACTCTTGGCATAAACTGTACACCCCGCACACCAGTGGACCTGATCAGTACAGATGTCAAGTCATAAATATCAATTATGTTATCACTGAAGCAGCTCAAATCAATCTAATCTAATCCAACCAAATTGGGTGAGACTGAATCAGTGAGCCCCTTCACGCTACCTAGATAATCTTTGCCAACCATCAGCGTCGGCTCATAATAAAATTCTTCCTACGATTGTCAGGAAGGGCAAAATCTGGTGGAAATCAGCTTGAAACATCCCCGGTGTGTCCCCCACTTCCTCTGGTTTGATTCTTAATAGGAATCAAACCGGGAAATTTCCACTGGCCCGAGGCTTTGCTAAAAGGCAGCTGTTCGTGAAATGATATGTGAGTGGGAGGAATGAGGTGGAGGAAATTCTATGGGGGGATGCTACTAAAACATAAAATACCACCACCATCTGCTGTGTTGAACTTTAACAAGTAGGATTTCTTAAGTAGAAGATTCCCTAAATGTTCTAAACAGAATTGAATGCTTTAATGCTGACTCCTTCATTTGTCTACATGTATTTTTCCTATCGTTCTATGTTGTTGTTTTTCCTTTTTTCCCCTCGTATTGACTTCAAAAGGGGTCAATGACAGATTACCCTTGGAACAATGGACTGAAATACAAATACATATTTTTCCTCTGGTCTGTAGTGCAATTTATACATCTAGATAGTTGGTGTGAGTTGCCGTTTTTATGAGATATCGGCCATAGAGATGTCTGCCTTTTCTCGAATAGACTGTAATTGAAGTAGAAGGCACTCAGGTTGAGGTGCTTAAAGCGCTTAAACATCTCTTTCCAGAGATCTTGACCCAGTTACTGAAGATACTCCACAGACCTTGTTGTGAGCAGTTTCACATAGGAACTACTTTCTGTCTAGTACAGGCAGAAAATAGTTCCTACAAATTCTGTGGATTATCTTGAGTAACCGGGTCATGATTTTGGGAAAGACCCATTGCTGTTGAGGTTTTCGAATGCTTTTTTTTTTTTTTTTTTTGGTAATTTGAGCACCATAAGCCGAGTGCCATCTAGTTCCAGACATCTTTACAGCTGATATTTTCAAAACTCACCAACTTGTCATGATTTGGATTTTTGAACTTATTTCCTGTTTCACTCTGTAGGAGCCTCCCTTATGTGGCTTTGTTATCTTAACCGCCTGCCTCAGTTCTTTTCCCCACCCTTCTGATATCTGACTGTTTTCACCTGGGGATCATTCAATCTGAAAACTTGAATTGAATGACACGTTTCCTCAAAATGGTGTGCAACGGTGTGCAACGGTGTGCAACAGCCTTTGGGATACATTTTGTCTTATTTAGTGGGTGTTACCCAATCAGCAGCAATGTGTAGGTGTTCAACACACCACTGTTTCTGTTTTAATAAACATTTTGCAACATTTTGTTGGGGTTGAACGCAGCCCTATTGTCTGTTACTCACCTGCCCCTGATTTTCCTTGTGCCTACTCACCCTTTTCCATGCCTCTTTGCCAGATTATGTGTGTTCACAGCTTTCAAGCCTTCATTCCTTGTGTTTGGTCTTGTGGTTTTAGACTTTGTTTGTCCCCTGGTGTCTGGATGTTTCGCCTTTTCCCTGTCTGCTTTACTTGCTGTTTTCCACTGCCTACCCGTGTATGACCATTTGGACTGTCAGTACAGACTTTGTTATTTTGAACTCTACCTTGCCTCCAGTGAGTATCTCAGCAGCTGAGTCTCTGTTCCTTCAAGAATTGTGACACAACTCAAACCAAAACGATCTAGACGGATAAATAGCAATACAGGCCAGAGGAAAAAATGTGTGTTTTTGATTTTGGGGTGATCTGTGAACATTTAATGTCAAGGATGTGCGAACAGGTTTTCTTATTTACCCCCCTACACTGTTGCCAGATGTACAAATAATTAAGCAGCAACTTCAATTATTTCTAATGAAATCAGCATATGGCATTTTATTTGGTCGTTGGCTAGCATCTGTTTGTGTTTTGTAAATTGACAGTTACACACACGTGTGAGGACTAATGTAACATTTCCAACTGATCAATAATGAGCTTTGTCACTGGGAGTTCTGGGTCTTGCGTGTCATGACTTTTTTTAAAAAAGGGACAAGGACTGCTGGGTAAAGCAGAAATGGTTCAGAAAGCCCATTTGACACTGCAATCATACTGGATGATTTATTCACTTAATGGGTTCAACCATGGACACACACACACACACACACACACACACACACACACACACACACACACACACAACACACAACACACAAACAGATCAACAGTCAGTTATATTTTGTCGCTTTATCCTCACACCCACAGGCACACATGTAAACACACACACGCATGAACGTGCGCCCACATACAGCTAAAAGACTGCAAGACGCATTCAAATACACAAACAGATAAACAGATAAACTATCTCACTGTTTGAATTGAACAGATTAGCGCTCGCCATGTGATCTGACTCTGTACACATGCACAGAAATATACGGCAAGCATGACAATAGCCTGATTAATGTGTTCAAACGATTGCATAAGCTGACAGCTCCCCAAAGTACTTCATTCATCCCGCCAATTTATTTATTTCTTTAACAGGAGTCAGGCTGTCTTCACATGATAACTGGCAAAAGCCTTGCGTGTGTGCGAGGCATTGTTTTTCCCTATGGAGAAGAGCAATCCCACCAAACGCCGCTCGGTTTTTGCTGCTGCTGCAAAAGTGCAAATGATTTAAACTTTAAACCCATTTGCTGCTGACCTTTAAAAAGTGTGAGTAATCAGATTATGCTCAACGAGATGACAAACACTTTTTTGTTTTCTTTTTTTGTCACGATCAGGTTTTACACTAACAGTAAAACTGCACTTGTACATCAAGTTCATCATCGAGGCAGTGGTGGGAAGAGTGCAGAAAAATACAAGTACTGTTACATTACTAAAATATGACTCAGTTACAAGTAAAAGTATTGATGTTAGAAAAATACAAAAGTACAATGTATTCTCGTCAAAAACTACTCAGAGAATCAGTTACTTTTTCAATCAAAAGTAGTGTCTGTTTCTCCAAATCTTCAGACTAAATTACTCCCAACTCCTGCACTGTTCTGCTCAGTGGTCACAGACACCTCTCCAAACCTGTGGCTGCTGCAGCATTTTGTTTTATTTAATTTTTTTTATACATATGCCATGGTTTACATTGGCCCGTTTGTGATCAGATAGCCTTATTGGCAGATGAAAGGTTTGCATGAAAGGGTTCATGTACAGTGTGCAGGTCATTATTATCAAATAAAATCAGATGGGACGAGGGGTCTTGAATCATCTGCAAGGGGTTTATTTCACAATAATTATTACAAGGCTACTTACCAAAATAAATCAATAAATTTGCACAAAATATTGATTTTAAAAAGGATTTTGTTGATTTAAAAATTATTTTATTGCTCCTCCAAGTCTACGATGGGAACTGTGTCCATAGCAACGGCCTGTTCTTCATAACAAAAGGTCTGTTATAACATAGCAATGGTCTGCTACGAAGAAATAATAGACCTTAGAGTACTGCAACTGACCAATCAGAATTGAGTATTAACAAAGCCATGTAATAAATTCATTCAAATTGTACTCAGTATTCAATTATGATTTCAAAAGTACAGTAGATTATGTAGTGTAATGCATACTTGTGTGAGTACACATACAGACTTGAAAACATACTCATAAAAAAAAAAACTACAAAATTACAGTAACTTGAGTATTTGTAATTAGTTTCTTCCTTCCCTGGTTATAGAATATATCCGACATGACAAAGAAGATCTCACATTGTGCACAAACAAACAGTTAACAAAATATGTTGTCACAATACCAAAATGTTGACTTTGATACCAATACCAAGTTTAGTATCACAATACTCAATACCAAAACTATACTTGACAATGAAGAGATACTTCCAATGGACATTAACGCTGGATATTCACAATAAAATCTGAACTATTTCATTCACATGAGGGCAAATTGCTAATCTATGGTTTATTTACATGTATGTGATCAATTGTTACTGTATGATGTATTATAGACCTGCCCTGCACAATGTGCATGTATTTTTCCTATGAATTGTCCACAACTACAAACCATGATTCTACCAACAGGCCATTTACACTGAAACATTGCTCCAGCAACCCTATCTCTCTTTTTTTTTTAATTCAGGGGCATTAAGTTCACTATGGGCACTGTTGTCTTCTCTAAATTTACAGTGGGAGTCAGTGTGCCTTTTATGCAACATCATGACCCAGTTAGTCAAGATACTCCACAGATCTTGGTGTGAGCAGTGCCATGTAGGAGCTACTTTCTGTTTAGTGGAGAAAGAAAATAGTTCCTACATCTTACTACAAGGTCTGTGGATAATCTTTACCCTAAAACATTATTCCAGCAACCCTATCTCTTTTTTTTTATTCAGGGGCATTATGTTCACTATGGGCACTGTTTTCTTCTCTAAATTTACAGTGGCAGTCAATTTGCCTTTTAGCGGTTCTGTCTGACATTACAGAGCCACTGTAGTTTTAATGTGACGTGTAGCTAGAAACCCTGTGCTCTCTGATTGTTAAATGTTTTTAAAGCACCAAAACGAAACTAAAATATCTTGCGTTTAATACCATGTTGCAGGAAACACTGTAATAAGCATTTTATTATTATTTTATTGCAATGAATAAAAATTCATCATTCCAGACAGTTCTTTCAAGTATATTGCAAAGTTTTCCATTTTTGGTAATAATTAAATTAATAAATAAGTATGTTAAAGAGATGTGTGTCAGCAGGGTTTATTGTCACTTGTAAATTAATACCTAAATAATTTTGTGGTTTCAGATGTTCATTTATCTCAATGATATTCATTAACCTCTTCCCAAAAGGGTATTAATAGTAATGCCGGCAGACGGCTGCAGAGCCGGGCGTATGATTGAGCTTATGGGGGAATAAACACAGCGAGTCCTGTTGGACTCTGCTCTGAGCAGACATACTGAGAGGAGAAGGGAAGAAGAGAGACTGAAGGGAAATAACAGAAAAGAAAGAACCGGAGTCTCTTGAGTGCAGAGCTCAGTCAGAGGCTGAACTGAACAGAAACACACAGCATCGGTGCTGTGTGAGGCGAAAATTCACTCCTCTTTCTGTGCGAACACACTGGTATTGACCCACAGCAAGTAAAAAGCACTGGGAAATTCTAAATCCAAATAATTTTTAATAAAAAAAATCCCTAAAAATGCAGTATACCACACAACACCAGAACATAAAATATTATGTGTTATAAACTGTGATGTAAGTTGCATACAAAATACAGGAGGTGGATGAGAAACCACAATGCGAGTGCACTGTGTGTGGATATCCATTTATGTAGCAGCAGAAAGGTGAGACAAACATTGCATAAGACCATTGCTGTATGAAATATGCATTGCACATGAATAAACTGTACCTCAAAAGCGCAGGTGCACGCTGGGCGAGGTGAGTAAAATAAATATACACTGCTGTTATGTGACTGGAGGCTGCAGATGGAAAATGCAACTGTCCTGTTGCCTCAGGACGGCTATAGGAATTCAATAAGATGAAAAGGGAAACCTAAGCTGCTGAGGATATCAGTCAAGACCCTGAAATAGTACAGTGCACACTACCTTCATATAAACATGATGAGCTCGACAAAACCTGCTCATAATTCAATATATTCAGTACAAGTGTATAAACACCATAGCAGGTGTTTCAAATAAATCGATTAAAATGGAGTCCTTCACTGTGATCGCGCTTGAGCTTTTTTATATTGTTTATAACAAGTCGGTGAAAAGAGTCTTCGTCAACCAAGATTTCAATTCATTCCATTAGTCGCAGAAGAAAAAAAAAAGGGAACACCTCATACTCCATTGCCGTTGCCATTAGACCCAGGATGAAAGTATCAGGGGATTGTCGCAACAACACATTGTTGTACCAACTGATTAATACTTTTTCTGTAGCATTTAACAGGTGCCTTGCTTCATGCCAGGCCAGGATCTGCAAAACTCTGCAACTCACACCAAAACAGTATTAACGGATGAATAGTGCTACAGGCCAGAGAGAAAATACACTATATTGCCAAAAGTATCAGGACATCTGCCTTTACGCGTACATGCACTTTAATGACATCCCATTCTTAATCCGTAGGGTTTAATATGGAGTTGGCCCACCCTTTGCAGCTATGACAGCTTCAACTCTTCTGGGAAGGCTTTCCACAAGGTTTAGGAGTGTGTTTATGGGGATTTTTTGACCATTCTTCCAGAAGCGCATTTGTGAGGTCAGGCGCTGATGTAGGACAAGAAGGTCTGGCTCACAGTCTCCACTCTAATTCATCCCAAAGGTGTTCTATCAGGTTGAGGTCAGGACTCTGTGCACTGCTCCAGAGTCCAGTGGCGGGGTGCTTTACACCACTGCAGCCGACGCTTTGCATTGCACTTGGTGATGTAAGGCTTGGATGCAGCTGCTCGGCCATGAAAACCCAATCCATGAAGCTCTCTACGCACTGTTCTTGAGCTAATTTGAAGGCCACACGAAGTTTGGAGGTCTGTAGCTATTGACTCTGCAGAAAGTTGGCGACTTCTGCGCACTGTGCACCTCATCATGTGCTGACCGTGCTCTGTGATTTTATGTAGGCCTACCACTTTGTGGCTGAGTTGCTGTTGTTCCCACTCGCTTCCACTTTGTTATAATACCACTAACAGTTGACTGTGGAATATTTAGTAGCGCTTGAATTCTGTGAGCTCCTGAGAGCGACCCATTCTTTCACAAATGTTTATAGAAGCAGTCTGCATGCCTAGGTGCTTGATTTTATACACCTGTGGCCATGGAAGTGATTGGAACACCTGAATTCCTGTCCTGATACTTTTGGCAATATAGTGTATGTATTTTTGATTTGGAGTGAGCTGTCCCTTTAATCTTCACCTCCACTCTTTATTTCTCATTCTGAATTCAAACCAACTTTCAACGCAGTAACATTCATTGACTTACAAATACTTAACGATTGCTGCTATTTGCTAAGTTGTCTTTTCTCACTGCACAGTTTACTCTTTGGCCTCTGGTGTTAATGATGCCTGGCAATACAAATTGCGCCCCAAGAATCAACTAACTATTTTTAACCTCCATTGAGAGCCCAATGAGATTTCACAGGGGCCAGTTGGAACTGGGGAGCAAGACATCCTCCCCCTGTGCTGTGACAGTGAGCAATCTGTCACAGCACATGTATCATCCTGAATACTGAACAGCTATGGTAATGTCGCCATCCCTGCATGTTTTTTGTATGTATGTGTGTGTGTGTGTGTGTGTGTGCATGATCTGGTTCAGAGAAAATTGTTTGGAGCCTTCATTTTCCCGTCAATGTGTTTTGAAACCATCAGGCCTCATTTTCTCATGTATCTCTACATTTTAACAGAATTTATATTGACATGTTTCCCCCCCTTCATCAGCTCTCCTTCCTTGGCTTTTCATCTCTAACTGCTTTCAACACCACTGCAATCGAAGACTGGTAATTACCGTCTGACTGTCATTTCCCCAGGTTATTCCTCGCCCGCGTGCCTCAAAGCACAACTTAACTGTGCAATTCACCATCTAACTGCTTAATGCCTGCAATGGAAAATCCCAAGGAGCACAGAACAGAATTTCCATACTTTCGTCTACAATTTTTGATCTTTAGATTCGAGAGAACATGAAATCATTGATAGATAGAGAGATTGATAGATTCACAGGCAGAAGGAATGAGCTACTGAACTTTATATGCACTATTTTATTTTGTATATTGTGTGATGCGTGTATGTGTTATTTTTGTGTGTGTGTGTGTGTGTGGACATGTATTAGGCCAACTCATGTTGCGGGACCTGTTTTCACATCAGCATTGTGGGGACTCGCCGTCCTTGTGGGGACCGAACACGAGTTTGCAAATGCAAATCATTAAATTTTAGGGTGAAGTCTTGGTTTAAGGTTAGGGTAAGACTAGGGTTAGATTAGGGTTACCGTTATGGAGATAGTGGTTATGGTCAGGGTAAGTCTCCAGGAAATGAATGTAAGTCGTGAATGTAAGTAAGGGTGCGTGCAAGTGTATCAGTTGATTTTTTTGATTTTTTTTTTTAATCAAAGGGAAACACGCTGCTTTAAATGTATTTAAAGTTAATTAAGAAATCATATGCTATGTATCAGAAACAGAATGAATGGAAAATTGTGTGATTTGATTGTTTTTTTTAAATCAAAAACAGCCGCTAACCAAGTTCAATGAGCATTTTGCTTTATATCTCAGATAAAAGCATTCAAGTGTATGCTTTTCATATGCTGACATGCTTGAGTGTTTTCTGGCTAACAAAAATCATACATAATGCAAAGGACATGGATGCTCCAAGTCCAAGTGCAGATGCACACAGGCTCAAATGTTAAAACACATGTCTGCGTGAATGTGTGCGTCAGACTGATACGCAAAATAGAAAAGTTCCTCCTTGGACTTCATGTGCAGACTGGGAGCCACACACTTCTACTCCTCTCGAAACTGAATTGTTCTAAGCCAGGAGTTTATAAAGTCTGACACTGTGAGCCTCCTCACAAATATAGACTGGAAAAAGGTGCCCCACTTAGTGTACTTTCACTCAGTTCCTGGTTGCCTAATATGATCCTGATCATGTTATTGATTTCATAGACACTCAACAATTGAACTAAGATAGTTTGATGTTACTGTGACATAACTTTATGCTACATCCAATACATGAAAAAGGTCTGTCCAACGGCATTAATTCATTTCTGACTCTGGGAAAGTTTGAAAAAACTGTAAAATTCCTCAATACTGTATCTCTGAACCATCTCTTTAACCAAATGACACATATTTAGTAGCAATTTCACAATATGGATTTGTTTCAGATAACTGACATTTACCTGCTTCTCATGGCCGATACCAATAAGACAACTGATAATATCACATTTTTGTATTTTAAAAAGTTCATATATCCTGTAGTTTATGCACACCTGAGGGAACGAAAGGCTGATTTGTAGTGAGAAAATATAGATGATTTATCATACCACAGCTCTGACTGAACCAAATCTAGCTGAGAAAGAACAAAGAACAGCTCTGACTCATCAAATGGTTCATAAAGTTTTGATACTAAAGTTCATCAAAAAAAAAAAAAACTTCACAAACATATTTAAGCTTTTATAGAGCTTTTGCCTAAGAAAAAATCTGACTAAATGCTTTGACAATCTGTCAAATCAGATATTATTATAAACGGTATTCATAGACTAATATAATTTATCAGATGCATTGTTTTTCGTGCATCCCTAACATTTAGGTTTTTCTGTGTGATTTCCCTTTGATAACTAATGTACTATTTTTCACTTCCATTCACTGAACGTCCTCTGAAACTGTTGCCCCCGTCGTGGTCACAGCTCAGCTCTGTTTGTATACATTATAACTCTTCCTTCAAACACCTATGGCTGATGTTCTCTATATATTTTTTTATATCATTCTACAGTCTGTGGCTGCCTTCACAAAAACAAGCTCGGGCGGGCAGATAACACATTATCAAAAACTGCTGTGTGCATGAGAAAGCAGTTGGCGGTGTCACAGTCTTTTGTTTAAAACCTGTGATGATGTTATTTAAGTAAAGAAAATGCCCGGCCTATTATATTATGGAGATACACACTAAAACACACATGCTGCATTTGATATTCAATGCACAATGGCTCAGGAGCTGCCATTGTGTCTGTACAGCAGAGGCGTAGGCTGACGGAGGCCTCTGCGTCTGTGGTCAAATGGCATTAATAGACACTAATAGACCTGTTATCAGCAGCCTGGCTTTATTAGCATGTCATTATTGTCTTGTCTCCGGCGAGAACAGTAACAGGTTCGTTAGAGGCTCTTGTTGCTACAGCGGGCTGACGAGGGGCTGCGCGCATGTTCGTGAGCGAGCGTGTCCAGCCTGAGTGTGGTTGGCATTTCCGCGCCCGCTGCGGATGTCCACTCACGTGCACGTCTGTGTCCGTGCGTGAGCCTGACATTTTCATGCTGTCGGCATTCAGTCGTGTTGATTGACAGGAGGACGTTTTGTTTGTAAATACTGTCCATCAATCAGCCCTTGGGCGCTCAAAATGCGCACACACACACAGCCATGCACGCACGCACACACACACTTAACACACACAAATTTGAGATGTCATGAAGTCACATCCAGAGCCCTGGGTTCTGACTGTTGATCTAAGCAGAACGTCAAGTGAATATTTATGATAATGTGCCCTGGCTGTTTTTAAATAATTTATTGTGCCAATTATTCCTCCAGTGCAGGCGGTGCAGAACAGAAGAGGGCAAAGGGTTGACAGCAAAGTCCCCGTAGCACACACATCCTGTCCGTCCTGCTCGACGCGCTATGAAAAATGAGACAAAACTTGTCACTGAACGGAACATGGATGGATGGACTGACAAATGGATGTGCGGACCTTCAAAACATGAAATATGATTCCTCAAACCTGCCATAAAAGTGACATCTGTTGTTGAAATAATTCATTACTGGAAAAGTGTATCTTTTAATAAAATAACTTTCAGAGCTAGTCATTTCTTGCAGAACAGAGTTAGCCATTAGGTACACTCTTAGAAATAAGGGTTCCAAAAGGGTTCCACCCAGAGACATCAACTTCTGATGAACCCCCTTTTGTAAAGAAAGGGTTTGTCAAGGGTTCTTTGTAAGACTAAGGGTTACATTAAAAACAGTTTTCATCCAAAGACCTTTTTCGAAAGAAATGGCTCTTCAAGGATTGCTAAAATCCTTTAAAACTCTTTCGTCAAGGGTTCTTTGTATCATAGTATAAAAAGTTCCTTGATAGAACCCCCTTGGATGGATTCTAGATAAAATCCTTAGAATATAAAAAGGTTCACAGTTGAACCACCTGAGTGTGTTCTAGATAAAACCATTGGGATCTAAAAAGGTTCTCAATAGAACCCCCTCAATGAGTTCTAGACAAAACCACTCAAATCTAAAAAGGTTCTTGGTTGAACACCCTTTGTGGGTTCTGGATAAAACACTTGGAGTATAAAAAGGTTCCTGGTAGAACCCCTCGAAAGTGTTCGAAATAAACTCTGGGAATCTAAAAGGTTCACAGTAGAACACCCTTGATAAGTTCTGGGTAAAAGCCCTGGAATATATAAAAAAAAGTTCCCAGTAGAACCCAGTGAGTGTGTTCTAGACAAAACCATGTAAATCTAAAAAGGTTCTTGGTTGAACCCCCTTGGTGGGTTCTAGATAAAACTCTTGGAATCTAAAAGGGTTCTCGGCTGAACCCCCTTGGTGGGTTCTAGATAAAACTTCTGGAATTTAAAATGGTTCCCAGTAGAACCCCCTGGACAGGATTGTATTAGCACACATAGAATGTGTAACAGTTCTGAATAGAACCCCCAGAGAGGGTTCTACGTGGAACTATTACACCATAGAAGGGATCTCTGTAGAATCTCTCACAGAGAAGACCACAGATGGTTCTAGGTCATGTTGGGTTCTAGGCAGACCTCTCCAAAAGTGTTCCAAGTGCCACCTTTGTAAAAGGTACCGGGAACCAAAAAGAGTTCACCTGTGGGGATAAGCTGAAGAACACTTTATGGTTCTAGTGAGCACCTTTATGTCTAGGAGTGTATTCACAGGGCCCTGGGGACAAAATTTGATGTTACAAGCTTTAATTATGAAAATAAGCGTCACATAATTAATCATTCTGCGTGGACTTCCCCTTTGAGACATTGCGAGCTGAGGGCTCTGTCCTGTCACCCCCTCTTAGGAGGTGAGCCGTCCCCCTTCGCCATCCCCCCGGGAGCTGAGTCAGTATTTTTAAGGTTCCAGTGTAACATTTTTACTCCAGCGGTGTTTTGACACAGCCCCTCTCTTTCTTTTTTTTTTTTTAATCACTTCTCTCTCCTTTCATCCTACATCCTCCCCCCTCGGTCCTCTTCATTCTCTCTGTGTTTCCTTTTGTAAGCCTCTGTCAGCCCTCTCCTGCTTAATTTCTCCCATCATCTCCAATTTCTCTGCCTCTCTGTCTGTATAATTTCTATTCATTTTCTCTCTCTCACCCACATCCAGACAGATCAGATTTCAGAGTTGTGAGACAACCTTGCGAGAACATTTGCACTTAAATCACTTTTAGAGCAGATGTAACTGGTGGTTAAATCATCAGATATTTTCCCTATTAAGAGCGACAAAAATCTAGGAGCCTGCTGCATCAACGTGAATTAATACAAAGTTAGGTTTTTAAGCATGGCACCCACACTGAAGCTGTCATGATTTAAATTATTACGCCTGTCAGTGTTATGTACTGCTGTGCTTTTTGCTTTATCAGACATTGAATTGATACATTGCAACGGACAACTGTATTTCTTCAAAATAAAAGCTTCCCCTTTTATTTGAGACTCTATTAATAGGGCTGTTGCAGAAACCTCAATTTTAAAATACCACGTTATTGATAAGCCAGCTGCAGGGGATGGCAAGCAACTGCAATGTTCATGTCTTTTGACCCTATATTTTTAAAATTATTGGGTTCAGTCATTGAAATGAAAGTGAATAATGGTTAATAATTTAATATTTTCTTATTGTAACTGTTTGATTTTCAAGCAGACAAATGGCAAATCAGGTTCATAACTACAATGTGAACAATTTTTGAGATACAAGTTTTTGGGGTTTCTAAAACTCAAAGGTCGGAAGAAGAAAAGCAAATTATCTCAACAAAAGATTATAGGTTGGCAGACATTGTTGAGAATATAAGTTTGATTCGAAACTCAAAAATCTAAAAATATATATATATTTTTCTCAAAAGTAGGTTAAGGCAATCAGTTGCCACAACTTTCTTGAGTTCATAAACTCAAAAGTTGGTTGGTTATCTTAACTTAAATATTTGGAATTAGTTTTACATGTACTCTTTGTTTACAGTTAAATCAAAATGATTGATTAAGCCAACTCAAATATTTTAGTAACTGCAAAAAAATTGAGTATAAAACACATTATTTCATTTAAGTAACCTCAATATAGTAATACATAAAATAGTTTTATTTTTTTATCTCTAAAAATATTTGTCTTTTAGGGACATTTTCCCCTCATTAATTGAAAACTATGGGTTTAATAAATACAAAGGAAAGAAAATTCTACAGGTACTCAACATGTCTAAGTTAGTTGAATCTCTAAACAAAGGCTACGTTTTCACTGCTTGCTAAAAAGAATTCATATGAGCAATTGTTTACAGTATTCTTGTTGCTGTGATCTTCTTGCTGGTGTGTGTGTGTGTGTGTGTGTTTGTGTCGCTGCTGGATGAAACACTAATTTACCTGATAGACAAGCACTGAAAGACAGCAGGAATTTATTTGCAAAGTTGTGCAACTATGATATATACACCCAGCAGCTAGCTTACTCAGTAAAGTAAGATCCACAGACAATGTTACATTTAGCATTTCTTCATTTAAATGAAGTAATCTGCAGAAGAATGGTGCAAATACAACAAGGCAAATTCAACCTCCGCAACAGCCCATTCCATTTAAGTCGCATCTGTTAAAGCCGCAACCACTTTCTACTCCTAAAATTATTAAATTAAATTATTAAATGTTATGAATATTTATCATCATAATGACCCGATCAAACTCTTTGGGAGATTACATAATTTAAATGTGGTTAATGGGTGAGGTCAAATTACCCCAATGAGGTACTTTAATACTGACTCATCTAACATATATTTTAAATTATTTACACAGTAACTGTTCCTGCCTCAAGAAGCACTGATGTAAAGCACCTAGTTAGAGAAGTGATTTACCCTGACATTGATGAAATATTAACTGGACTTGATTAGTTACAGCAATGAATAAATGAAGCACAGGTGAAGTTCAAGGAAGCACACTGAGACAGACATAACATGTCATTGTCAGAGGAAAACTGTGTGTTCATGTCACCACGCTTAGTGCATGGCTTTACAGCAGGCAGCGCACGACAGTGTCTCTGTTTTATGCTGCTCCCGCCCAACCATTCCCCTTACAGATGGCCAATTTCTACTAAATACACCAAATTGTACTGAAAGTAGGTGATCAGCTAAGGGTCATTAAGCAACCTGTTCGGTTGGCAGCTTGACCACTTTTGAAGTGAGTGTAATTTGATATATATATAAATAAACGTGTGAATCCACTTCCTTTTATTTAGCCAGAGAGTATCACTGTGGCTACGTAACAAAAAATCTGCACATTCCTTCACACCACGCAAGCTGAAAAACTAAA
>JAJHUR010085064.1:11632-37686 GCA_027495735.1 Lutjanus campechanus | reverse complement strand
TGACCTTTTCAATGGGGCTCCTTGAAATTGAGTGTTAAATTATGAATGTCATATTCTAGGTGTCCAAAGAATCGTTTTCAGTTTGCAAGGTCTGTCATTGTCTCTAGATTGAATATAATTCAGGTCTTAATGCATCTCTGGGATAGCAGGTTCTCATGTTTCTGGCCCTGAGGAAGTGTGTGTGTATGGTTATGCTAATCGACCTCTTAAATAAATACAGATTAATTCATTTAAAACTTCATTATCCCCAAGAGAATTGGGGTTTGCAGCCAAATAGCCACACATCCAAGAATATGTAATGCAATATGTAAACCTATAATTCAAAAACATGTTGGATATTTGCCACAAAGTAACATAAATATTTACATATTTTCTTTTTTTTAAACCAACTTTACATCCGCGTGGTATAATATATGCTAATTTGATGAGCCATACTCTCAAACGGGTTTTTAAATATCCACCTTTTAAACAATTATATGCACCGCTGTGATGCATGTTGCACAAGTACACAATCAAATAATTAATTTTCTTCCCTGTTATCTGTCAGAGAAGTCTCTGTACCTCTCTATCCCTGTTACACTAGTCCAAACACGGAGCGCCACCTTGTGGCCTTTCTATAGTATTGTTTTCTGTTAAATGTCCCTGTATTCAAGGGATTCTTGAATGTTTTCTATGCGGTGGTAGAATGTAATTTAAATACTCTCATTTTACTTGAGTATTTCCATTTTCTGCTACGTTATACTTCTACTTTTATTTTATTTTATTTTATTTTATTTCATTTCATTTCATTTCATTTTATTCACTCCAGTGTTTTGTTTTGTTTTATTGCGTTTTATTTTTGGCATTCAATCATTTTCCGTTTTATTTTAAAAACACTGACCGGAAGTTCCGCTTTTCATTCTCGCTAGCTTAACTACCCAGTGTTAGCTTTAAGCTAGTGCTGATAAGGTGAGTTGTGAGGGGTAGATAGTTGCCGCTCTGAAGGGAACCGGTGTCATTTTTAACAACCAGAACAACGGTGAAAAGGTGGACATTATCTCTGAGGACCTGTATACGCTTGTCATCTCTGATAAAAACAACCTGCTGTCCTCAAACTTGTGGCGTGGGAGAAGCAACAACCAGAGTTCACACTGAATGGCTGAGGGGAACTCAGGTGAGTTAAGTAACATGCTGTCAAATAACTCATCTATACTTGAAGCTAGTTCCTCTGTGTAAACAAGTCAGTGCTGTTGAAATTTAACTGTATCGGTCTGCCCACGTTTTACACATTCTGTTATTGTGGTAAGTTAAGTTAGCTTGATTTGTAGCTAACGTTAGCTAAGATGAACTTTCAGCTAACATTAGCAGCTGATTTTTCATCCTGTTGTATATGCGATTAGCTTGCTAATGGCTGCTAATGTTAGCATTACATCAGTGTGGTCAGGCTGTCCGTAGATGACGTGATAAAACATGTGACAGTGAACTTTGAAAGCTAACACTTCACCTGAAATGAGATATGAGGAGCTAATAAACATGTAGCTAACCTGTTAGCTCGTAGTAGCACCAGTCTGTGCATCTAATAGTTTTTAAATGTGAATTTTTTTGTGTATTAATGATTACATCTCTTGGCCATTCAGTAGTAACAAAATATGTTGTTTTGAGTTTATGGCCCATCTTTTTTTAAGTTCATTTTTGCTGTTGTCATACTAGATCATGTAAGTTTCTAGATATTATTTTGAGCTCTAGATGAGCTCTAGACTCATCACAGTCTGATTAAAGGGATAGTTCATGTTTTTGAAGTGGGATTGTATGACGTACTTGTTCATAGTCGGTGAATTACCTACAGAAGATGGTGGTCATCACGCCCCCAGCTCATAGAAGCAACAGTAGAACCTAGAGGTGACATGATTATTTGATTAATTGATTGGTCAGTTGAAAGACAATTAGTTGGCAACTGTTGTGATAATCGAATATTGTTCCATTCACTTGTAAAGCGAAAATATCAAATATTTGCTGGTTTCATCTTCTTAATTGTAAGGATTTCCAGACTACCAACACAAAAACAGTAATTCTGCTTACCTCATACAACCCCACTTTGAAAAATTTTAACTATCCTTTTATAGACAGTAATTGACAGGTGAGTCAGTGATGAAAAGTGCAGAGTCACTGAAGAATCATTGTTGTTGCTATTTAGCTTATTAAACATGTTTATTGTAATTATATGACACACTAAGTTTCAGGCTTTTAACACTGTCCCGTTTTTCTGTTTGCAGACCCACCTGACCTCAATCCAGATGAGGTGTCGCATCAAAAACCGTATCAGCACAAATCCAGAAGAGGCCGGCCCAGACACAACAATGACAGAAACCTGAATAGTAACGGTTATGATCGTTCTCAACAATATGGACACTTTCATCAGGGCTTTAAACCCCCGTTTAGCCACGATAACTCAAATTATGCATCGCACCAGCATCCCCCCTACCAAGAAGAGGATGGAGCCAGGTGGCGAGGCAGAGGCAGAGGGAGGAGAGAAGGAAATAGAAATGTAAATGGGAATTTTGGTGGCTCCAGCTCTTGGTGGCAAAGACCTGGAGGTGAATTTGGACCTTACAGTGGTAGCAACAGAGGTGGAGGGGCCTATCACTCAGGGGCACAGTCCATGGACGGACCTGATGGACCCAACTGGAGAAGAGAGGATGTGGGAAGGAATTCAGAACAAACCAATGAAGACCAGGACGCCCGGGCTAAAAAACCCAGGAAGTTTAATCAGGACCAGAGGAGAGGACAACAAAATGAGAAGAGTGCTCGCTTCAAGGAGAACAACCCAACAGGAGGGGGTCAGAGGTCAAATGACATCAGAGGAGAAACCCCACCTTCAGACATCAGGGAAAGACCTCAGAGGAGCAGGACAGGTCCAGACTCTCAACACGATGATCACCAGAGGAAACACACCGAGGCAAAGAGACGACAAGGACCAATCAAACCGCCCAAACCACCATCTGAAGACGAAACGGTCTCAGAGAGGCGGGCCAGTGTCCAAGATGAGTCAGGCCACGGCCGATCGTCTCAGGATCCTGCCAGTAAAGCTGGACGAGGCTCAGGACGACACGCACCCCTCCATGCCAGAGGAGGGAGAAGAACACATCATCAAAACCACCGGCCAGGCCAGAGGAACTGGGACAAGATGCCGGAGAGCAAAGAGACGCAGACAGGTTAGACTGGAACTCCCTGTAAACTCTTACAGAGACCAAAGAGTAGTAGAAAAAAAAATCACTGATCACTTTAACTGTTTCACTCTAAAATGAATCTACCAGCCACAAGAGACGTTTCCCATAATTTTACAGGTGTTGTGCTTATATCAACCTCATTTCCCAGTAATCCAAAATTAAATATGTTCAGAGCCTTTAACCTACATGACACCTCATATTATTAACCATTTGTTACTACTTTATTTAAAAGGTTGTGCATAAGACTCTCATTACATTGAGACACATGTTGAGAAATGCACATGCACGGTACTGAACGGCACTTTCCCCCGTCATGGTAGAAGTCGTCAGCGCCTTAGCTCAGGATTGAACTCAGCCTCTAAGACTTAAAGTGGCCAGTTTGACAGAGAATAGAGTAACTAATGTGGGTTCCCTGCTTTGTTTACCTCCTGGCAAGGAAAATATTCAAAACACACTTATAATAGTCTCATGACAGTCAGTGTGAAAACCAACCACATATGACAGTTTAATGTAACATTAAAACATAAAACTATACAGTTTCCTTAAGTTCAGTATTGTCAAGTTGTCATGACAAAGACATGTCAAACTTTGCACTAAAAATTACATCATTGAACAAATTACACTCCTTCATGTTCATGGCAGCTGTTATGACATGCTTATGACACTGTAATGATGAGTTTTATGCACACCTCTTAAAATAAAGTGATACCAACCATTTAAACTTCTCTTGATATTGCCCGTAATTTTCCCATTGACAGGGTTCGTACAAAGTCTTGAAAGTTTGGAAAATGCTTACTTTTAACCGTTATATTTTCAAGGGTGGGAATATGCTTGAATTTGAGTGTAGCTTATGGAAAATGCTTAATTTTTCAACATAATCTGGTGTTTCGTCTGCACAAAAATCTTTGAAAGAAACAGAGAAAACAGTCATGATCAAAACATACAGTCGAAGTTAATATGAACAGCTGGTAAAATAAACTGCTGTGGGTATGAAGGCATTTGTAGTTGCATTTATAGTAAGAGTTTAGTTATGATGATAAAGTCTGGAAATTTTCATTCAGGTACCTTGACAGTGTTTGTATTTTGCTCTTAAAAAGCTACATTAAGTATCTTCAAAGTTGCATAAGCCAATTCACAAACAGTCGTCGACAGTGTCACGTACAGTCCTGTAATTTAGCGTAATATATTTGGTAACATTGTGATAATAATCTGTGGGTTTAACCACAGCTTGTCAGCTTGTCATTATTCTCTGATGGACTTCTTTCAGTTAAAGAAGAGAATTTATTTGTCTGAATCTCTCCCGAGCCTCTGATCTCGTCCGTCCACAGGGTGTCTGATCGAGCAGCTGTCCGAGGAGAAGTACGAGTGCATGGTTTGCTGTGACATCATCCGGCTCATGGCGCCGGTGTGGAGCTGTCAGAGCTGCTTCCACGTCTTCCACCTGAACTGCATCAAGAAATGGGCCCGATCCCCGGCCTCTCAGGCGGACGGTACGACCCTTATACGACATCTGGATGTTTACCATCTGCAGCGCTGACCAACACTCCACTCCAGTATTTTTACAAAACAGGACCTCATCATAATACACTGTAATACACAACACAGTTGTGCAGATGGACAATACCTACTCACTGTGGCCCCCATTAGCAAAAAAACAAACAAAACACAGCTCTCACAGGCTTTGAAGTTCCTGCTGCATCAACAGTGTATTGTGTGTTGCTTTGCAGTTTGAGCCAGTGGAAATATCTGCTGTTCTCTTTATATGTATAAAAAAATGTGTTTATACTAAAACAGATGTGTTTTTCAGATTCAGCTGAAGGTTGGCGATGTCCTGCCTGTCAGAATGTTGCACTGAAACAGCCGACCTCCTACACCTGCTTCTGTGGTGAGTGACTGCTTCATTCATGCACTTAAATGCATATTATAAATGTTTTTTTTTCCTTTAACCCATCAAGTCTGACACAGAAACGAGGTTCTCACTCTTTTATTCCACATTTGATTGGCAGGTAAGGTGACAAACCCTGAGTGGCAGCGCAGTGAGATTCCACACAGCTGTGGTAACATGTGTGGGAAGAAAAGAAGCGGAGTGGACTGCAACCACCCCTGTAACATGTGAGCCAAGAAAATCGCAGGAAAACAGTGTTTTTCACATGTCTTTCTTTTGGTAATGTTGAGGTATTTTCACTACGGCTGCACAAATAATCAAAATTATATCGATCGCAATGTTCCTTTCTGCAATTTTCAGATCGCAGCAGGTGCAATGCATGTGAATGTGGAGCAAATGTGTAATTGAATAAAATTTTGTCTGCAATATTCTATGGGTTAACTTGCATATAGTATAAGTTGGACAGTAATTTATTAGAAGCTAGCTGAGATCAGTTTGCAAGGTTGTAAACTTTTCCACACGTTTCTTTCTGTATCTCCCTTCAGTTTATGTCATCCTGGACCTTGTCCACAGTGTCCTGCCTTTATAACAAAATCCTGCACCTGTGGGAAAACCAGGTACTGTACACTTTAATCATGTTTTCCATCTGTGTGTCCTCTGTATTTATCTCTGGACACTGTGTATTTCTGTGGTGCCCAAAGAGATTTGTTTTGTGTCTGTGATTTTACCGTCATAATATTGACGGTACCGTATCTTTGCAGTCAACCAGTGCGCTGCGGTCAGGGTACAGTGCTGCGGTGTGACAAGGTGTGTGGCGCTTTACTAAACTGTGGTGAACACACCTGCGCCCAGGTGTGCCACAGTGGGACGTGTCAACCCTGCCAGCTGCAGGTTCAGCAGGGTGAGTCTCACGTTGTCAGCACAGCTGCATAAAATGTCGTGACAGACAGAAATCTGTGTTTTGACCTCGGCAGCTTTGAATAAAGTGATAATTTTGGTCTGTTTTTATTTTCCTCAGTGTGCTACTGTGGCGTTACCACACGCAAAGTCCTTTGTGGGACAGATAAGGAAGGATTTAATGGTTCAGGACATTTCTCTTGTCAAAAAATATGCGGGACGTAAGTCTGTCCATCATTCATTAACAAGAGAACTCTTACTTCAGTTCAACCATTCCCACTATTCTGACACTCGACTCTCCTCCGTTCAGGATGTTAAACTGTGAAGCTCACCGCTGCCAGCAGGTGTGTCACCGCGGTCGGTGCCAGCCATGCCCTCTCTCCCCGAGCCTGGTGAAGACGTGTCCCTGCAGTCAGACGCCACTGATCAAACTGCTGGAACTGGGCTACGACGAACGTAAAAGCTGCTCTGATCCCATCCCCTCCTGTGGAAAGACGTGCAACAAACCCCTCGCCTGTGGCTCCAACGGTAAGGAAGAGGGACAAAGTGCATCGAAAAAGCGCGGGTTTGTGACATGCTGAAACTGTGACACAAGACATTTTTCTCTATTCTTCTGTTACCTTATGATGGAATAAGTGTGTTTCTAACATGTAACATAACATATTTTATCTTCCCTCCTCCATTTTCTGTCAGTCCTGAGACAATGAAACTGTTTCTATTTTCAGTGTTCAGACAGGATGTACATTATGTCCAGCTTGCAGGCATTGTTCTCACAGTCTGTCAGGACTGAATGAATGAACTTGTGTTCTTTCAGACACCATCCATCTTTGTGAGAAGTTGTGTCATGAGGGCAGCTGCGGGCCCTGCTCCCTGACCTCCACTATCAGCTGCAGATGTGGCTCCAAGACCAAGGTTTGTCTGCAGTGTTTGTGTTGCTGTTCTTTGTTTTGCTCTATCTATGATACCCAAGAGTTAAAACAGTCCTTATTGGCTTTTCAGGAGGTCCCGTGCGCAACAATTCAAAAAGAAGGTGAGATTTAAGCAAATCCGGATTAAAGTAATCCCATGTACCCTCACCACCTGCCTGTGTTTTCTGGTATTTCACCTCTGACTCTTTATATTCCAGAGGAGCTCGTCTTCACTTGTGAGAGGCGCTGTAACAAGAAACGCTCCTGCGGCCGACACAAGTGTGGCGAGCTGTGTTGTGTGGTGAGTATTTAGAGACTCTGTGTCAGTGTTGTTTAGTTTATAACATCCAGAGGTCAGGTTGTAGTATTTGTGATTGATGTTGTTGGAATTCAGACTGTTGGAATTCGTAACGATATCCAATTAATTTGTATATATATATGTAGATTTGTCATCAGCAAACTCAAACATATTCTTGCACAACAGGCCCACTGTTGTTGTTTTATACTTATAATGAATATAAAATGCAGTTGAGAATAATTAAATAAAGGCTTCAAATAGACCCTGTGATTGGTATCGGCCGATACTGCTTCCAGAGATCAATAATCGTCCCCACAAATCCTGATCGAACAAACCGGTGCTTTATGTCCACCATGAGCACTGAAGGCAAGTTAACTTGACAAATATGTATAAATAAAGTATTTGACTGCATAGATTGAATGTTATCTAACAGTTTGGATTTTTTTTTTTTAGCTTAAAAGAGGTTTTATGTGAGTTTTTCGTGCAGCCTGGACACAAAGAGGCTACACAGTTACCGTCTGAATCAGTCACAAACACTACAACATGAATAAAATAAAATAATGAATAAACTCACCAGATGCAGGAACGTTGCAGTGGTAAAGTGACATGTAGGCACATAGTATGTATGTTACATGTACTTACTGTAAGCTGCCTGTTTTCTCTCAGCTTTCTTCGGTAACCTTGTTCCTTACAGATCATGTAAACAGGAAATCTGCTCTGTAATTGAAATAACTTTATATTTTGACCACCAGTGTAATTAAGCCACAACTTTGTTTAATTCTGCACTGACAAGAGCCAGACTGCAGCGCTGCTTATTCCAAACTGTGCTCTTCTTTTTAAAGTATTTCACTTATACGCATTCTGAGGTGACACTAAAATTAGATTTCAGCTTGCACACGTTTGATTAAAAGTGTTGAAAGTTGTTATGTGTTGAATTCAGCAGTCTTACAGTTAATAAAAATAGTAGTTACGGTTTTGTTTTGGGACAGAGCTCGATTTTAGGAGCTGGTGTCACTTGTTTTCTGTCTCTTCATCCAGAATGTGGAGCACAAGTGCCTCCTGATCTGCGGCTACAAGCTCAACTGTGGCCTCCACCGCTGCCAGGAGCCTTGTCACCGTGGAAACTGTGAGCCCTGCTGGCAGTCCAGTGAGTCCAACAGCCCTGTATTTATGAGCCAAGTCTCTGAAGTACCATGTATTTATTCTGCCATTCAAAAAAGAAAATAATTTGAGGTTTTTACATCATCTATGTGCCGTTTTTTTTTTCCTTTGTGGTATTATTTTTTTTTCTATTTGTGCTTCTTGACTTGACTTGACTTGAAGTAATTTATTTTTATTTTTATTTATACTTTTTTTACTAACTATGTTTATTTTTATGCAGTAACCTGATTCTGATGCAGATTCAATGATGTTGCCACACAGCTCGTATCCTCTCCTGATTCCTCCTGTTTGCAGGTTTCGACGAGCTGACGTGTCACTGCGGGCTCAGCGTCTTGTATCCGCCAATCGCCTGTGGCACGAAGCCGCCAGAGTGCAAAAACCTGTGTACAAGACGACACGAGTGCGACCACCCAGGTGAGATAAAGCCATAAACGTTCACACTGCAGTTTAAAAACTTGTCAGTGTGAATGTTCTCCTAACATTCATCTCTCGTTTAGTGTTCCACAACTGCCACAGTGAAGAGAAGTGTCCACCTTGCACGTACCTCACTCAGAAATGGTGCATGGGAAAGCACGAGGTAACGTTCGCCGAGCGAACCATTTGCACACCCTTGTGTTTTTTTTGTTCCTGTCATTAAAGTGGCACTGGTTTCTTCTGTCTCACAGCAACGCAGCAACATCCCGTGTCATCTGCAAGACATCTCCTGCGGCCTGACGTGTAATAAAATGCTGCCGTGTGAAAATCACCGCTGCAAACGCATCTGCCACCGAGGCGAGTGTCTGGCAGAAGGCAGCTGCCAGCAGCCCTGCGTGCTGCCTCGTCCAGACTGCGGCCACCCCTGCGCCGCTCCCTGTCATAAAGGCAGCAGCTGCCCACGCACCACCTGCACTGCCAAGGTACAGTACAACACACTGAGAGCAGCTGGACTTCCAGTAGCTGAAGTATGGGTTACAAAGTTTGCGCAGATGGTCTTTGTTACATCCAGGCTCGGACTCACAGGGAGCTGAGGCATATTTTCCCACCATCAAAAGTTTCTCCTCAGTTTAATAACTTATTACCCTCATGAAAATGTTTTTTAGTCAATAAATGTGTCACACCTCCCAATTATGGAAGCTAATGTTTAACAGTCCAGCTGTCTATTCTTTTATGTTCTTTCTAGCTTCATGTGGGCTCCCAGCAGTTGACGAAATCTGCTGTAATAGTGTGTAACTATCATAAATTGTTAACTTGGATGAAATAATAACATTTCAGTGGCAGTCCTCCAAATCTGAAGAACTCAACAAACAATGAAACCTTTCACAGTCGCAGAATTTTCTTACGTAAGCTGCATCAAACTTTCAGAAAACAATATACTAACTATCTTTCCATCCAAATGTTTCTCAAAAAATCAGCAAAAACAAATGTTTCCATCCACCGTCTACCGTCCGATCAGAAAACCACTGTACTGTTGCAGAAGAAGAAGGCACAAGATAATTAATAAAAAGAGCACCAATTGAACCTTAAACTGTGAAAACCAATG
Source organism: Lutjanus campechanus (assembly GCA_027495735.1). NCBI lineage: Eukaryota > Metazoa > Chordata > Actinopteri > Lutjaniformes > Lutjanidae > Lutjanus > Lutjanus campechanus. Next base: position 27,812 of record JAJHUR010085064.1, on the reverse strand, counting down.
TAGAAAATATGACATTTCTGTTTGATGCATGTTGTAAAAGATTCTTTTTATTTTGCATTTTGATTGTAAAGTCACAAAATGTTGAGAATTAAGTTGACAAATATTGAGAATAAAGCTGAATAATGTTTAGAATAAAGTTAAAAGTTAAAATACCATGTTGAGATTAAAGTTGGAATGGTATTTCAACTTTATTCTCAACATTTTAACATTTTTCTTGAAATGCAAAATAAAAATCTTCCTCCTCCTGTTAATTTCACTTAATGCCTAGCCCGAATACTCATCCGTACTACTACTTCAAAATGCGCATAAAACTACATCGAGAAACTCAACTAGTCTGCTCACAAAAACCCCCAGACTGAAGTCTAGTCCCTCGTATGTTTTACAGCAGTAGTGGAATTAAATTCTTCATCCTGTTCACAGGTGGCTGTACAGTGTGACTGTGGTCGAAGAAAGGAAACGGTGATCTGCACAGAGGCGGCCAGTTCGTATCAGAGGTCAGTTTAACCGTCTCTGTGTTCAGCTGTTTTAAATTTTTTGAACGTGAAGCCTTTGAAACGTCCTTCAATCTCTGTGCGGCAGGTATGCAGCCATCGCCATGGCCAGTAAACTGTCTGACATGCAGCTCGGCGACTCCATGGACATCGCCCCATTCCTCACCAAGAAGGAGATGAAACAGAGCAGGTAGAGTGGCGGGGGAGGAAAATGGTGATTTTTCTGTTGAAATCAAAATGGAAGGTGATTTGAGAGACCATTTTATTACAGTTATGAGGAGTTGCAAGGCCTGGTGCTGTGCAGAAGGCCTGGCACAATGCAGGTACTTTTAATCAATAGTGAAGCATTATTTAAATGTTCTTCCGCATAGAAATGGATTTCCTGTTCACCATGACTAATGCCTTTTTGTTTGCGCATTAATATTTAAATAAATCAATCAGAGAGATGCATTTAATGGATTACAACAGGCCCAGAAGTATACGTTTCATGTTGTTTTAGTTCAGCAAATTGAAACGAATGAAGGGAGAATCTGACTCGATGAAAAATCTGCCTCCGTGTTTGTTTTGTCAGGCTTGAATGTGACCAGGAGTGTGCTACTCTGGAGAGAAACAGGCGTTTGGCGGAGGCGCTGCAGATCGACTCGTCCTCTGACCCCTTCAACACCCGCTCTACCTCCGTATACAGCGACAGCCTCAAAGAGGATGCCAGGTCTGTACTTTCACAACTCTCTCTGTCATACCTCATTTATTATTTGCACAAGTTGGTGATTTTTGTCTGTGCAGTTTGTCCAGCTCGTTAAAAACTCCCAGTAAGCCTCTCTGTTCCTCTTCTCTTTCAGAAAAGACCTGAAATTCGTCACAGAGGTAGAGGAGGAGATCAAGAATCTCGTTGAGCTTGCTAATAAGGTAAGATGATACAAGGAATCGATTGTGCCAGTTTGGGTGACCTGTTGTGGTGTGGTGCTCCCTCTGGTGGACGTGTTTGGGGCCCACAACTCCTGGGCATCAGTGACTGAGGAAATACTGATAAAATGTTTGAAAGTTGCTCATTGATAGCCTTAACTTTACACTTTAATACAGAAGCATCTTACTGAGTTTGGCATTAACATAATGGCAGCTTTTTTTGTCAGCTGTCAGTGTTTTAAAGATTAGATTCAGCTCAGGTTATTTGCAGAGCCACAAAGTATAAACCTGAGTTTTTCTACTTTCAAGCACCGTATAAAGTCTCTTAATCATAAAGTATAACTGGGAGGCTGTGGGTTTTTCACGTTCAGACGAATCAGCCTGCATGCTAATAACATTATAAAGGCTGCAACCATGTGATTAGCTCCCTCAAGAGGACAAATGTCTCCTGAGACACAGAATATGGCAACCAAGAGGTCAAATTCTATCATCTGCCTAAAGCTAATTGATCTATTATCCTCTCATGTTGATGCAACATCACTAATACCTGGTTGATGATGATATATTTATTGTTCCCAGTGAAATTCATCGCATGTCCCAGCTGTCAGTTCACGTACAACACTGTAAGGTAGACACATAACTTAGTTCTTTTAAATAAAAGACAACATGACAATAAGTTTTTCAGGTCTGCAGGTAAATAATCAAGAAAAGGTGACCAAACAGTCAGAAAAGGATAATATAGCCTGTAACCTTTCACTGGTACCAGAAGGTAACACTGGGCTGGAAGTCTTTGATCCGAGTGTGCAAAAGAACTAAAAGTAGCTTTTCATAAAGTTTGTAATGTGGTCCTGTGAGATGAGGTGAAGGGGGAAACACCAGGCTCATTTCTGCTTTAAATATCCCACTAATTACCTCCGAAAAATAAATGTGCAGAATCTGGAAATTAGTTTACTCTCCCAAAAGCAGTGGAAATGCAGCCTCCTATCAGAACAGCAATTAATGCATAAAGGAGAAAGCAAACAATTTATTTTGTGCAAGGTAACACGGGTGACATACAGACTGTGGAGATTCATGTACGTCTCCCTCAGTCTGTTACATGTAAATGTGGATCTGGTCGAGTCTATAGCCACCAGCCAATCAGCTTCAGTATATTCAGTACCTACATGTCTTAAAAATTGTAATTCTAAGCACAGAATGTGCTGCATCTTTATCCCTATAATAGATCACTCTTAAATGCAATTTGCATTTCACAGTTAGTAAGTTAATTAATGATCTATTACTGTTCCTCAGTATCTGAACCATCACAGTATTTGTCTCTGTTATACACACAACAGAGTTGGTGTCAATTTAGAAAACAGAAGCAAGCATTAATTTTTGAATATAAACCCAAAACATCATTTTTACACTATTTTCTGACCCAGTTGTTGTATATTCAGCTATTTTTGAGCTCGGTCAATCCTCCAGTGGACCTGCGAGATGGAACCAGCTGTGGTTGCTTGTAGATTTGTGACAGTAACTGTTTCTAAGCCAGACTAAATTAGTAGGTACCTCATGGGGCAGTTGGAAAAATAGCCTCCGTGTTCTTGTTTCAGCTTTGTTCGATGCATTGAAGCTATCAGGAGACTCTCAAGGTCACTGTTGCCTTGGTTTCTTCACTGAATGTAAAGGTTTGTTTATCACCAACTCGGCAGCAAAGCTTTTCTACCTCGGAGTCTGCTTATGAAAGGTTTAATCATATTTTCTCTTGTTTCAAATGTGCTGCCTTCACCAACTCCATTTTCTACTTTTAGCATTCTTGTGTGGGCTTCTACTTTCCCAAAACCAGGGTTATCAAATCTTAATTCCCTATCGATGTTTTGCTGTAATACTTTATATTTGGCAGAGAAAGTGGACCGGTTTCATGCCAGTTGTTGTTTTTCCCAACTTCTCCATGTGTGCACAACTACAAAAAATCTTCTCAAACATACTTAGACTGAGAACCGTTTCTTTTTGGACCTGGCTTTGTGCGTGTACAAAGTTTGAGTCTAAAATGGCATTGAAAAGGCTCTTACCTTCAGCGTTCGCATCCATTTATGCAGCTTGTTGGAGACACGAGGGTCAGATTCACTGTGAACAGACTGGAACAGTCATTCACAGTCTTTCTGGCTTGTGACCCGTTCAAACAAAGCAGGGCTACTTGCCACCCGCTGTTTGAAAAGGTACAAGGAAGGAAGTTCAACTGTAATTCACGAGAAAAGAACAACAATTTTGAGGAAAGTCTGACAAAATAAATCAGATTTTGTGCCACAGAAATGTTCTTTTTTGTGCTTTTCTGTCGTGGTAATAATCTCACTCCCACTGAGATTTGTGCTCGGGGTTCAAACAAAGTCTCGAAAATTTGGAAAATCCTAAATTTAAACTGTTTTCAAGGTTCGGAATACACTTGAGTTTGAATATACTCACTGATATCCTCCTTTTGATATTTGAAATTAAATGAATCTCTTACTCGTGAAATGAATAAACACTGATCAAAACATACAATCAAATAAACAAAGTGACAATATATATTGATTGCAGTGGGTATAAAGGGATTCAACCTTGAAAAGTGGTTGAATTTGAGTCTTAAAAGCTGTATAAACCCCCGTGTGTTGCATCCACTGTTTCCTGTGGTTGTGACCTAATAATGTCAGATGAATATAAGTGAAAAATAACAAAATATTCTGGCTAAAGGCCGACAAGAGACACATTTTTTAACATAACATCCGCCCGCAGGGAAAGCAGCCAAAGAGGAGCCACTGTTTCCCCCCCATGAACAGAGAACACCGCAAGATCATCCACGACCTGGCCGAGGTCTACGGCGTGGAGAGTGTGAGCTACGACAGCGAGCCCAAACGCAACGTGGTTATAACAGCCCTAAAGTAAGACTTCATTCAAGCACTAATACATGAATATGTTTGCAAATACGTGCAGCCTGGATACCTTCATAACAAACACAAGTGGTGACTGTGGATCTGAAGATGTGTCTCTTATTCTCAGGGGAAAGTCGGCTTGTCCAAACTCAACACTGACATCGCTGATAGAGCGGGAGACGGCTGCGAGGGCGCCTCCTCCCATCGCTCATATCAAACAGCACAGCAGCAAGTGAGTCTTCCTCTGTGGTTAAAGACGCTGTTCCGTAGCTGAAGGGTCCCCGCTACAGCCAAGTGTCACAGGAAGTGTCCTTAAACATCACCATGGGTGTCTAGTTGTAGTTAAAAATAGGTCTGCAAGATTACTAAGGCAGAAAATGTTTCTTTTAGGAAGGCGTAACACCTGAAAGTGGCGTTTCCTGCAATATACAGCCTTCACTCATGACCAGTAAAGCTGCTCTTCCACCATAAAGCTTAGTTAATATTTCACTGCTATATATAAAAACATATTAGATGATGTTAGAAAAGCTTATCATACTTCAGCAGTTACCAAGTGTTTCTGTAGTCGTGGCAACGGTCCATTACACCAAACTCCCTGTAAGAAATATGATGTTTTAACAGTTTCTTTTCAGCCTGTAAAAACACATAACTTTAGAAACACAAGATAAAGGGCGTCAGCAGTCGTCTAGTTAATTTGGCATCAATATAATCCATGGACATAGACTGTCTTTCCATATCTATTTTTTTCAGGTCTTTGTATCTTCCGGCACTGGGTTGTATATGATATATGATGGTATTTATGTGGGGAAAAAAACAAATCAGCCTTCTTAGACGAGTCTTGATGGGTTTAAATACTTAGAATAAAAGGATATATAGGAAATAAGCAGCTTTATTACATAGTTTCTTGCTGAAGGATGCAAAGACACTTGTTGCCATGGACACCAGCACATCCTTTGGCTGAATGGGAGATGATTTACAGATGTTTAATTAGGCTAATAAGCTGCTTTCGTAGTTTGAAGACATTATATGTGGCAATATTTTAATGATTCCGCATTTTTAAGGAGACCAAGGCTATAGAGCACCAATTTTTTTTTTACCTCCAAACCCAAGTTCCCTATTGTAATAAATTAATTTCATTTTATATTTTTATTTTCCATCAATAAAAATTGATGACAGTATTGAAAACCATACCTTACAGATTTCTAAATACCTCCAGAGCCTACTTACTACCAGCCCACGTTGGTTAGCTGCTGTATTTTAGCAGGAGTAGAAGTTTGTGAGAATTGAATTGAGAACTGTTTCAAAAATTATGATTTCTTACTAGAATAAGTGCTGGTCGGTTGATCGTCTCATAACACGTATTTCACCGTCTACCACGTGCGTGTGAGACCGTATTTAAGGAGTTTTTTTCGATCGTTGCCAAAGTAAATTTGCTGCTTCCTGTTTGGTGCCGGAGAAAGAGCACCATAATATTACGAGTTTGATTTTATCAGAACGTCCGGATGACAAAAAAAGAATGACTTAAGACAGGTCAGACTGAGTTTAATGACCACTTACAGATGATTGATTGTGGAACATTTTGAGAAATTTTGTTTAAACATACGAAGTCAAAAAGTGGAGGGTGCAAGAGCAAACGTTTTATCCCCTAAATCCTTTGCTCAGGCGCCTGTGAACATCACATTGAATGATCAACTTTTTATTGTATGTGGCTGCTTATCCTTCTCCTTTATTAATGACAAATGACTAATTCTCTTCTCGGTTCTCCTCTCAGGGCCGCCAGTGGAAGCACCTGGTCGAAGATGGTTAAAGAAGAGCCTGTAATAGATTACTTCGATGTCCAGGACTAAAAATAAGGCCAAAAAAAAAAAAAGAGAGAGAGAAACCCTCAGGATCTACACAAACACGAGTCTACATTTGCCAAAAAAAAGCATGAACAACCTTTTTTCATTTGAGTTCATCACTGGCTTCATAATCAAATAAAATTATGTTTGGAGATATCTCTCATATGTGATCGCCTCCTGGGAACACCCACACTCGGTATCACCAGGAGGAGGAAGTCGAACGAGTGCCGAGTCAAGTGTTCCCCCTGAATTTAGATATTAAAGTCAGAATCTGAAGATGGATTATTCTGAAAAAGCTCCTGATTGTTTTCTTTGCCTCCTTTGTGTGCAACCAGTCCCTCATTGAACCCAACTTAATAAAAAAGTGAATTCTTCCTCAGACCAGCTCATATCTCCACATTAGATGCTTCTGTCAGATCGAGCTCTGTGCTTTAAGACTCTCAAACTGAGTGCCAGAAATCAGCCACGGGATATCTTTTGTTCTTTCTGCTGGTGTTGAGCCAAAGAGTTCAGTAGTAAACCTCTGCTGATTGAGTTTGTGGGTGGGTAAGGAGTGGGCTGCACTGCGGAAAGAAGGCTTTGTTTGAAACGCGGCTATGACCCAGATGTTGAGCTGCACTTTCTCGAAGCTCTTCCCCTGATTAAAAACCTGAAGGAGTTTTAAGGTCAGTTTCACAAAACAAGGAGGATAGTGGTCAGTTTTACTGTTTTTAATCTCCTCTCGTCCAGCTGATGCACCTCTGCAGCCGGAGGTTAAATGAGTTCAGATGCAAATATGCAGATGTTACAAACTGTCCTGCACTGACTTGACCCTTCCAGATGTGTAGTTTGTCTTCACATACATTGTGAGAACTCATTTTTGCACATAAAACATAATTATAATAGCCCAGATGATAATAATGGAGACAATAACTATAAAAAGAAAGGAGGAAAAACAAGCAACAGACAAGCTAATAAATTGAGTCAAGCAAGTGACGACATTTAAAGACGAGGAATTATATGTAACAAACAGCAAGAAGAGATTATCATACAAATCAAAAAAGACCACATCTGTTATATAAGTGGTTACATTTTCCCTTTTATTAATCCATTAGCAACAGGTCATGGTCATGGTATGTGTGTGTTAAAGCTGATTTCAAGAGACTTGACTTAAAGGCAATCACTATATTTTTTGTGCAGTGTTAATACCTCATACAAGAAATGTTTTCATGTGAACTGGATTTCTTTACGTTCACCTACAAGTGATATGTTCAGATTTCCTAAAGTCCTTCATACTGTCCAGCTCGAATTGATTTTCTCCCATTTTATTGTAGTTACAAAATACTTATCATGCCGTGAAAGGAAAGTACATAATGTTTTCTTACATAATGCCTCATATTTTATAGAACAGGAGTCTTTAAATTTTCACTTCATTGTTCTCTACCTCCCTCATTCAAACCTGAACCCTAAAAGGCAAAATGTTTGGACTTCACTCTTTGAAAATCACTTGGATCCAAAAGTTACAAATAAATATATTTTTAAATATAATTTCTCATGCAATCTGTATATTTCTGCAGCAGTCCTACATGAACTTGTAGTTTATTGTAACAGTTTTCCAAAATGTCATATTCCCCTTCAGACAGCACTATCTAATCCTTTACAGAATGGCTTTGTTACATCATTAATAGATCATTTATTAATGCTTTATAGATCAGGTATAAGCCACTAGCAGGTTGCCAGGTTGTGCAAAAATCCCTTTAGCAAGAAACAGAATAAACTTCCTTTTTCAAGTATGTTGACACATGCAATTAATTTGACTCCTGGACAACAAACTATATATACTACTGTATTATAAATTATAAATTAGGGGTGCATAACAAGTACAGGTAACTGTTAATTACCTGTTTTTCATGGACAATAAAAGAAGTTCATATAAGCTGTAGTTTCTGCCCCCCTGAGGGTAAGAAAGGCTAAGATGTTGGTGAGTGAAGCTGGATGCTTTAAGATTTCACTGCTGTTACTGAACCAAATCTAACTGACATCACTATGACAACAGAAATAAAAAACACCTCTCACTCTTTAAATGTTCATTTATTTTTTACAGTAAAGTAGATTTTAGGAAAAGCACAAACATACTTTGGCTTTTATAGAACATTTTACCTAAGAATTAGTGACATAAGGTAGTTACGATGGGCCCCAGTGCACGCTGGTTATTTGCACACTGTTGTCCTGATGTTAACGTGTTGCATTGTTGTTGACACAGCTGATGGCAGCAGTGATGCTGATGCCAGATAAATTGCTGCCTGGATACACATCACCCAGCAATCATCATTGCATATCTGTATATAACAAAAGTACCAAAAAAGAGAACTTATTCATTTAATTGAATATTTTTATAGTTAGTTCATATTTTTTTTTATAGTTTATGTAGAATAAGCATCTATCTCTTATCTTTATTATAGGTTGCTGCTGACAGTTTCACCAGGAAAAGAAAGAAAACTGTATGCACAGATGTGCAGATGGATTTTAATTTAAATTTCAGTTCTTCTTTGAACACAGGCAGGTTTCTGAGGTGGCGATCTGAATCACAAGGGCCCGTTCTCTGCTCAACACACTGTTGGAGGGTCCGCTCTCTCTACGACCCCCCACCCCACTGACTGCCTGCACCGTCTTTATTTATTGACGCCCCGGCTAAGAATTCAAATGAAATTCTTTGACATAACCTGTCAAATCAGATTTCTTTAAAGCCAGGATTTATCGCCTTTATTTTCATTATCAGAATAATAAATGATACTGTACATTTCCTGTTATCAGATGATAATTCATCAGGCCCAATATACTTTATGCACCCCCATTATATTAATTAATATTGGTAATCCATTAATAGATGAATTATGTCAGATCCTTTGCAGCCCTTTTCCGTAAGCAGTGGCAGACTGAGGCGATCTGAGGGGCAGGGGTGAAATGTGTGATGCATTCATGGTCAAACAAATCTAATGCCTGGTTTACACTGAATCTTTTTTTTTATGCAACTTCATGTACAATAACTGCTACACTTCTGTAATAAAACACACAAGGATCTTTTAACTATTTAACCATTCAGAGGTAGTTTATCACGTTGTCTCGAACATCAGGCCACCCCAGAACACTTTATGATGTTTCATCTACCATCATCTAACCATCGATTAATCGGTCGATTATTGTTTCAAGTAATCAGTTTGTTGTTTGGTCCATGACATGTCAGAAAATGGTGAAAAATGTTGATCAGTGTTCCCAAGAGTCCAAGATGACGTCCTCAAATGTCTTGTTTTGTCCATAACTCAAAAACATTCAGAGAGAGAGAGAGGAGTTAAAAAAAAAAAAAAACTATTCAAGAAAATGAAATGAGAGTTTTTATATTGCCCTCAGTCCACAAGGTCCACAAGGTTGGTCGCCATGGTGATTTTTCTCAACCTGTCAACCAAAAGTTGTCCTTTAATCCATCAGTGTCTCATTACTGCTCCATAAAGCAGAAGTAAATTACTGCCACTAATAACAATAATAATATTTTATTTATGAGGGTACTCAGAGACACTTAACAAATTATAAAAGGCTTTATGTTTATGACTTGGAAACCCTTTATAAATCTTTATAAAGAGAGTGTTGTAGTTGTTTTGGTTAGGGAGCTGATGGTGCTGCTTCTCTGTTGTAAACAGGTTTTATTCAGTGCATCACTGTGGCCTACATCTCAAAAACAAAAAGTCTGTCTTTGTTGTGGCAGTGCGCATATATTTACAACCTGAGCAAACGGAGAATAACCTGTGGTGATCATGTCACGCTCCTTTTGTTAAATCCACCATCGGACAGTGTACATTACCCCCCTAAAAACCCCGCTCCTGAGGATAATTTGCTGACACTCCCTGCCACCGGGTAATTTTTCATTATATCGACTCTCCAGCAGAGACCGCGCCTGCGCTCCTGCTCCCTTCCGAACAAGGCTTCACCAATCCTGGCTCTGGCTCCATCCCCGGCTCGGCGTCTCACAGGCCAGTGCTAATAAGTCGCCTAGCTGTCCAGTAATGGGGAAGTGATAGGGAGACGCTGCTGTCTGAGAAGCCGTGAGGAAGTTGAGGAGTGACGGGGAAGCTCCGCGCCGCGCCGGACCGGACACCTCCACAGACACACAGTATCATCCGACAGTTGCTGTTGTTGAGTAGCCTAAAAAAGCGCATAGTGATGGAGAGAAAGGTATGGATGCTGCTTCCTCTGCTACCTAGCACATTTGTTTTATTGCACATCACTTTGCCTCGCTGAGTCTGCGCTGCTCAGTATCCGCAGCCACCATTGAAACTATTCTTTATATATTTTTCTTTATCCTGGAGGCGCGCTGCCAGCCGGATTAGTGCGCACCGGAGTTTTTTCCTCGTCTGGCTCTAATTTATTGTGCATCTAAAAATAAAAATAAAAAATTTAAAAAAAAAACAAAAAAAGCTGGCAGGATTAATTTGCTGTATTTGGGCTCATTCTGAGTCGAGCCGCATGGTGCACAACGTATTGGAGGATATTATTGAGCAGGGGAGTGGGGATGTGGTTGGGAATATTTAAGGGGCTACAGTAGCTTCTGTCTGCATCATCACACTGTATAGTTGCAGCACCTCACCCCTCCACCTCCAACCCCTCCCCGTTTTCCAGCCGACGCAGACACCAGGCAGCGCGGCTTGTTAACCTTGACTCGTGTGGGAAACAGACACTTGAGGAGTAATACAAGGGGGGATGCACGGCGGCGGCGGTGAAACCCAGTGCGGACCATCCTCTGTTACCTCTTTACGCATGCCTCCTTTAATTCATTCGCCGCCTTTCCCTCCCCTCTTCCTCTCCTCTCCCCTCCCCTCCCTCCTCTTTGATTTAGGGCGCACACACACACAGTCATATAATGGTGCTTCATGTAGGGCTGTTAGTGCCCCGCAAGTCTGCTCGAGTGTGTTTTGGATCTCGCAGGAAAAGTTTCAGTTTCAGTGTGTTAATCTGCTGGCAGACTGTGGGTACACACAGCAGCGGGAGAGGAATTTTTTGGGGTGTACACTTAGAGCCAGATCTACTTTTGCTGATCCAGAGGAAAATCTAATTTTTATATTCCAGCTGCAATATATTCACTTCTGTTGGAAGTAAATCTGCTTTTTGACTGTTTATAGAGCCTTAAAGTCAACACAGAGAAGCCACAAACTCTGTGTTAAAGGAATGGTGGACATTTTTGCTCTCCTGCTGAGAGTTTGATGAAAATATTGATACCACTCTCATATCTGTAGCAGCCAGTTAGCCCAGTTTAGCATGAAGACTGGAAATAAATAATAGCATCATTATCTCATTTGTTTAATATAGGTGTAACAACAACGCTATGTGCCGGATTATTTCTTGGTCAACACAACTACCCAAATTTCTACCTGTTTCTAATTTATCCAAATTAAGCTAACTGATCATGTCTAGAGTGGAAACCTAGTTTTGTGAAACTCTAGCGAGTTGTTTTTTATTGTGCACGTTGTACAAACTAATTATGTTAAAAACTGTGTCAATGCTGTGGTTAAGATCTGTTAAGGTTTAGTGAAAAAAAACACTTGTTTAGGGTTAAAATTATAACTTTTGCGAGATCTTTTGCAGGTCTGGCGTTCTTCTAGACACGACTAAGCTAACCAGCTGCTAGCTGTAGCTTCATATTTAGCATAGAGGTATAAGAGTGCCATTGATCTTCTTGGCAAGAAAGCTAAAAAGTGTGCTTTTCAAAATGTCAGATGATTTCATGCAGAGTTTAGTGGATATGCCATGATACTAACTATGAAGCTACAGATAGCAGCCAGATAGTTTAGCATAAACACTGGAAACAAGAAATAGCAAGCCTGGCTAACCTCTAGCTAACTCTCACTAATACATTATCTCATGTAATCTGTACAAATCTGCCAGCCGTTTCCACCAGCTTCTAAATTAAGCTTTTTAATTCTAGATGGCTGCTTCATGTAACAGTAATGAAATCTGTTTATTAGTACTTCTGTCTTTTAGGCTCGTTGAATCAGTCGTACGCACAGTGCTTGTCCATCAGTGGACATGTTGCTGTGGTGTTTATGTCAAAAGAGAGCGTAGGCCTAATGCATTGGTATCAAACGCAAGTACGTTTTTTCCGAATCGTTTAACATGGTCAACTTGGGTGTGACGTCATTCCCAGCTACGACCTCTGACCTCCGAGGTAAATGGAAAGCACCAGATCTTCACAGAGTTCACTGGTTCTGTAAAAGCCAGCTATGAAACCTCTCCAATGTCTGTAAACTATCTCTGAAGCTACAGTTAGCAGCCTGTGAGGAAACAGGAAATGGGAAGAAACAGCTAGCCTGGCTGGTGCAGTGACCAGGAAATAGTCCCGTCCACAAGCCCCCGTATAACCAAAAAGTGTCATTTTAATACTTCAGTTTTCCTACAGATTAAACAAACAAAATATAATGTGTGATTAATTAACTTTAGACACACTGGTAGGTAGATTTTCTCATCTTGGACAGAGCCAAACTAGTTCTTTCCACCTGCTTCTAGACTTTATGCTAAGTTCAGCTAACCGGCTGCTAGCCCTAACGTCATATTTAACATACAGACATGAAACTGCTATCTCAAAAAGTAAAGAAAAAACCCACGACAAATAGAGAGTTTAGTGGTTCTGTACAGGCAGTAAGGCTCTTTTAACAGCCACAGTTAGCAGGTGGTTGACTTAACTAACTTAACCTAAAGACAGGAAGCAGGAGGAAACAGCCTGGCTGGGCTCTGAGCAAGAAATAGTCCGGCCCGTATAGTACCTCAGTTTTGGCATGAATCATCAAACGAACAAGATAAAACATCATAATTAAAAAACTTTCATGGTGCAGGTAGGTGGATTTTTGTTAGCATGAACAGAGCCAAGCTAGCTGCCTCCCACGTTTCCAGCTAATCTAACAAGCTGTTGTCTGTAGCTTTTATATTTACTATACAAACATAAGAGTGGTATCAATCTTTTCATCTAACTCTAAACATTTCAAGCTCTTCATTTAAAAGAAAATCTTTAATATTTGGCATTGCTCATGAATCACAGGTAGGTTTAGTCACTGCGTTGCTTTTTTGCTGTCTTACTGTTTTCTGTTAACATTTTTTCACAGTGTTCATTGGGTAAAGTAAACATTTTGTTATTTCGCTTACACCATCATCTCTTTCCTGCTCCCACAGTGTGGATGCACGTCAGAGTCGGTAACACTAAAAGCTTAGAGGAGCCTGAAAATGCTGAAAACTTTAACTCGACATGTACTGTTTTTTTTCCAACGAGGCATGCATCGTTGTGTAATAGCCGCAAATGTGTTGTCACTGAACTCGTTGCACATTTTAAAGGTTTTTCTCAGGTTTCGGCCTCTTTATCTCGCTCTATCTTTTACTGCTCTGGTTTCATATACTGAGCTGTTGAGGTATGGAGGACTTGGTGACTCAGCTGCTTGCTGATTTCAAAGAGCACCATCAGATGCACTTCAGTTTGATGCTTTATATGAAAAAAAAAAGCACAGACACAGGCATTTGAGTGCAATTAGTCTACAAAGAATATTGCATAACCGCTCTTATTTCAGAAAATTGCTGCTTGTGTGTTGGTTTTCCATCTCTCAGAAGACATTTCATTCATTTTTTCCACCTTTTCCGGATAAAATATACATTAAATTTCCATATAGTGGTGCAGAAATGCCCGACCTCTTCTGCTTTTTCCTCTCTGCTCACTGTTACTTTACATTATAGCCTAAATAGGAAGCTTTTTAGCTGCGCTTCACTTGAGTTGTTTCGTGATTTTGTGTTTTGTGGCATGAATACTGAGATGTTTTCTTAACTCGATGTTTTCCGTAGACGTGGTTGATCTTTGTCGGGGGATACAGGTGCGTTCTCTCTGTGAAAAAAATAGGCCAAAAATAGCTAAATTTTCAAACCGCAGTCTTCCCTGACCCAGCTGCTGGCACAGATATTCCCTTCAGTATAAAGAAAAGGAGAGCAGTCCCATTAGTATGCAAGGTGCCGTCACAGCTCCTGAGGTCTGATAGAGGATCAGAGGATCAGCTCCTTTTACAGTCTGCTGAATGCTTGACCTGGCTTTTTAAGGAAAGCCGCACAGGAACCCCCACCACCACCACCACCACCCCTCCTCGCTCCCCCTCACTCACACACATTTACACCCCGGTCACTCTGTTCAGTCATGTTTGAAATTTAGTTTGGGAGACTCATCAAGGTCAATCAATGTTTCACTGAGTGTGCAGCTTTCAGCTCCGGAGTTTCTGTGAAACTTTATTTTTTCGCACAGTTTCTCCGGCAAGAAGTGAGATTGATTAGACAGGCTGGAGGCTGCTGTACACATTTTGGGCTTTGTTTCCGTCATAGCGGGTCACCCAATTAAATGTTCCCTGGCTTTGTGTTTTGTGTTATTTCGCAGGGATAAATGGACAATGGAGCACTTCCTTTTTTTGGCTGGTGAGGAATGTGCTTGCTCAATGGTGGAAACAAAAAGAGCTTACAATAAAGCTGTTTATTTCACAGAATATTAGAGCTGAAACGATTTGCGGTTAAATAAATGGTCGACTGACAGTAAATTTTTTAAGCAATAATTACGATAATCGAGTAATTGTTTTAATTTTTTCAGGCAAAAATGCCAAACAGTTGCTGGTTCCAGCCTCTGAAATATGTTGATGTACTTTTCTTTATCTTATATGATATTAAAATGCCATATTCTAAGATATATTCTGGAACACTTTCTCTGACAGCCATGTCTATAATGCATTATAAGCATTAGACAAAAGACATAAGACTCTTTGTCATAGTAGTCATACAACAAAATTATGATTGGTAGCTCTGAGAGATACTTACAATGTGTTATACTGTGCTTTTAGCTATATTTATAGTTATAAGCACTCATATATATTAATAATTCTTTATAACCACAATCATAACATTATAAAGCATTTTATAATTACTTTTAAGGTGAGGTATCATAATACTTAATAATTGTTGGAAACTGACTTTTTTTTTATAAGGATCATCATTATTATAATTCACATTGTTGTAATACTTTAAATGCTGTTAAATTAATTAATTTGTTTAATCGGTCATAACAGAAATTTAGAACCCCAACTTTTTGATGTTTAACAACTGAATGATGGACATTTACATTTCACTAATGTAATGTTTCCCCTCAAAAAAACATAGCTGTAATACACTGTAATCATATTATAATGTATTATAACAGTGATTATAATGCATTCTAAGTGTTTCAGCTATGAGAATTATAATACATTATGATCCCTGCCAAAAATATCAGTGAGTGGCCAGCAATTATTAAATATTAACTTTAAGTCATTATAAAATGCTTTATACTGCGTTATGATTGTTGTTATGAAGCATTATGAATATTTGAGCGTTTATAACTATATGTATACATTCCTACAGAACAGTAAAACATATTACAAGTGTTATAGAGCACTATGAATATTTGTGAGTGCTTATAACTCTACTCATACATTGCTATAAGCACAGTATAACATATAAGTGTTACAAAGCATTACAAATATTTATAAGTGCTTATAACTGTACTTACATATTGCTATAAGTGCAGTATAACACATTATAAGTGTTATAAAGCATTATGAATATTTATTAGTGCTTATAGCTATACTCATACATTGCTCTAAGCACAACATAACATATTATAAGTGTTACAAAGCATTATGAATATTCATGAGTGCTTTTAACTGTACTTACATATATCTATAAGCACAGTATAACACATTATAAGTGTTATAAAGCATTACAAATATTTATGAGTGCTTATAGCTATACTCATACATTGCTATAACGGATTGAAATGTGTTATAACCAATGCATTATAATGCATTATAGACATATGTCATTATGATGGGCAGTAATGAACGTATGAATAAATTGCAGCCCTACAAAATATTGTGAAAGTTTACTATTATCATTATTACCATTATAATATGTATAATGCTGCATTATAGCAATGCACCACTTGACTCTGACACAATGCAACAGATTTATGCTGTACTCTGTG
>JAJHUR010085064.1:0-11612 GCA_027495735.1 Lutjanus campechanus | reverse complement strand
CCACCACCACCACCACCCCTCCTCGCTCCCCCTCACTCACACACATTTACACCCCGGTCACTCTGTTCAGTCATGTTTGAAATTTAGTTTGGGAGACTCATCAAGGTCAATCAATGTTTCACTGAGTGTGCAGCTTTCAGCTCCGGAGTTTCTGTGAAACTTTATTTTTTCGCACAGTTTCTCCGGCAAGAAGTGAGATTGATTAGACAGGCTGGAGGCTGCTGTACACATTTTGGGCTTTGTTTCCGTCATAGCGGGTCACCCAATTAAATGTTCCCTGGCTTTGTGTTTTGTGTTATTTCGCAGGGATAAATGGACAATGGAGCACTTCCTTTTTTTGGCTGGTGAGGAATGTGCTTGCTCAATGGTGGAAACAAAAAGAGCTTACAATAAAGCTGTTTATTTCACAGAATATTAGAGCTGAAACGATTTGCGGTTAAATAAATGTCGACTGACAGTAAATTTTTTAAGCAATAATTACGATAATCGAGTAATTGTTTTAATTTTTTCAGGCAAAAATGCCAAACAGTTGCTGGTTCCAGCCTCTGAAATATGTTGATGTACTTTTCTTTATCTTATATGATATTAAAATGCCATATTCTAAGATATATTCTGGAACACTTTCTATGACAGCCATGTCTATAATGCATTATAAGCATTAGACAAAAGATATAAGACTCTTTGTCATAGTAGTCATACAACAAAATTATGATTGGTAGCTCTGAGAGATAAGCAGCAATAGAAAACTAGATACTTACAATGTGTTATACTGTGCTTATAGCTATATTTATAGTTATAAGCACTCATATATATTAATAATTCTTTAAAACAGAAATTTAGAACCCCAATTTGACACAACTTTTTGATGTTTAACAACTGAATGATGGACATTTACATTTCACTAATGTAATGTTCCCCCCCAAAAAAAACATAGCTGTAATACACTGTAATCACATTATAATGTATTATAACAGTGATTATAATGCATTCTAAGTATTTCAAGTATGAGAATTATAATACATTATGATCCCTGCCAAAAATATCAGTGAGTGGCCAGCAATTATTAAGTATTAACTTTAAGTCATTATAAAATGCTGTATACTGCGTTATGATTGATGTTATGAAGCATTATGAATATTTGAGCGTTTATAACTATATGTATACATTCCTACAGAACAATAAAACATGTTACAAGTGTTATAGAGCACTATGAATATTTGTGAGTGCTTATAACTCTACTCATACATTGCCATAAGCACAGTATAACATATAAGTGTTACAAAGCATATTATAAGTACATATAACTGTACTTACATATTGCTATAAGCGCAGTATAACACATTATAAGTGTTATAAAGCATTATGAATATTTATGAGTGCTTATAGCTATACTCATACATTGCTATAACGGATTGAAATGTGTTATAACCAATGCATTATAATGCATTATAGACATATGTCATTATGATGGGCAGTAATGAACGTATGAATAAATTGCATCCCTACAAAATATTGTGAAAGTTTACTATTATCATTATTACCATTATAATATGTATAATGCTGCATTATAGCAATGCACCACTTGACTCTGACACAATGCAACAGATTTATGCTGTACTCTGTGGAGAGGAGCAGCTATTTCCACCCTATAAACACCACTTTCACGCAGCCCTCTGAACCTCCACTGTGTCATTTCCACAGCGAGATTATAGATTTTTATGGTTTTAAGTCGAGCGCTTTGTAACCTAATTAACACGTCGTCACATCTGCCTACCAACAGATTATAACACTGTTTTTTAATCACTGTTATCTTACCTAAAGCACTAGCTGCGGGTTTCTTTTTTCAGTTGCATATTACTCCCATTCATAATGCAGAGTTAGTTGTCTAATGAGATTTTGCACTCGACTCGGAGACGAACTGTCTGGGTCCTAATGGTGCCACAGTTCACCGAGCGGCTGGTTGACCCATTTAGATGTTAACGCTCAATACTGCCCCATACTCTGCTGGAGAGATTCAATATAACCCAATATAACACATGCAGCAAATGTGATCATGGCTCACACTGGCAAATAAATGTACCTCCTCTGCAGAAGCTTTAAATAATTTATTAAAACAGCAACAAAATGATTTCAGAGAGATTAATGAGTTTTTTTTCTGTCCTATTCTGCATCAGGCCTTAATGAACGTCAGTATCACTGGTTTTCACAATATGTTTATGGGCCGCAACCAACAATTATTTTCATTATCAATTAATCTGCTGATTATTTTCTCAATTAATCAGCCAGAAAATAATCAAGCCCAAAAGGGGGGGAAGTCTTCAGATTGCTTGTTTTATCAGACCAGCGGCCCAAAACATAAAGATAATAAATTTACTATCACATAAGACAAAGAAAAGCAGCGAATCGTAGCATTTAAGAAGCTCAATTAAGAAAACGCTTGCTGATTAATTTCTGTTGATTAAAAGGCAAATCGTTTCAGCTCTTCTGTGTGTTTCTGTTTATACAAGGAAGATCTGCAATTCAACCTTTACGTGTTGGAACAGGTTGTACCGTGGGATTGAGGAATATGAACATTTGTGTGGTCGTCCATGAAACTGAAAGTGATTTTGTTTTGTGTGTGTGTGTGTGTTTTTCATAATACCATAACCTGTGTGTGAAGCTGTTTAGGAGGTTGTCTTGGAAATAGTTACAACGAGGTGATACATGTGGCAGTAGTACTAGTTGTTATTTATTGTGTTTACGTGCAGTTTTCCCAAACCACATTGATTTTGAAGAAACCAAAAACACTGTTGCAGCGGTGAAACAACATTTCACTGCAAACAAAGAGCTTTAGTCTCTTCTTTCAGTAACATAACACACAAAGGCTTTTCTCCTCAGAGACAACATGTAATCTGCCTGTTTCTGCATCATGGTTTCTTTGACTTTTATTATATAACATACATTTCTATACTTCAGTTTATTTTTAGGCGCATGTGAACGTACACCGCCTCTAATCATCCAGTTAAAAATAAATACCAGCTGATGCTTTTGGCAGTTTAATATGAAAGCCCGTTTCTGCCACTGTGATGGAAAAACAGATCCAGTCGTTATTAGGGCTGAAAAATATCTAATTGTGATTATTTTGGCTGATATTGTAATTGCGATATGATTTGATGATCATTTTTTACCTCATTTTACTTATTTTGATTGAAAAACATGATAAATTGGCTAAGATGTGAGGTTTTTGCAGGAATTTGTGCATTATTATGTCTGTAAAATCTGATTTGTAGGATAGGACATCTCTGCTTCACGACATTCATTAATTTAAAACATTATTGCACCTCCTGCGATTTGAAAATTGCAGAAAGCCACGGTGCGATTTTGATAAAATTAATTGTGCAGCCTTTGTCACTATAATGAGAAACTTTCTTGACAGAAACAGTGAGTTAGTGTCTCAAAATGAGAAATCAAAATAATAATTTAGATACTAAGTCATAGTATTTCATTATTTTAAAATACTATGGTTTTCAAACAGTGGTCCGGAGACCAAAATGGTTCCAAGCATGGGTTGTAGGGGGTCCCAGTAACAAAAGTAGGAACAGAATATTTGAACTTGTGTCACATTTTTGGAAGAAAGAACGAGAAGGGAAGAAATATGCAGGTAGATGTAAATGCATACTCATCTTGTTTTGACCACTGATTGAAAACTTTATTATATTCAAACCAAAAAGTTTGAAGAGGGGATTCATTAAGACAAAATCTTCTCTGGGGGTCTGCAGTCTGATGTGCATCTGCTGTAGCTCATCATTTCAAGATTTTTTTTTTTCCAGAATGTTTCTAATTATGATGACTTCCAGGATCTTTTTACTTTTTCATCACACTGGCAGAAATGTGTTTCCATAGTTTAACAACGCTTAATCACTGTTCTGAAGGTGTTTCCAAAATCTTTAAAGACTATTTTAACCATCTGGATGGAAAAATATTCCATCTGTTGCACAATTTAAAAGTAAAAAAAAAAAAAAAACTCATCCAAACAAAAAATGGCAGCCAGAAACATGTCTTTGCTTGATTTGTACAATATAAACCAACATTTTAAATGTTTTAATGAGTTTTAATACCCTGTTGCTTGCGTGACAGAAGGCATTTCAGGCTACCTGGATTAGGAAAAGAGTTTTTGTGTATTTTTGAAATAATTTCAGAGTAGCAGTAAGTCTTGATAAACAATCCTCTGGGTTTTTCAAAGATCTCTGGGCGTTAAAGGGATAGTTAGGATCTTTTGAAGCAGGGTTGTATGAGGTATTTATCCTTAAAGTAAGAGTATCGGTGTAGGAGGCTAAGCAATGTACTGCTGTAGCCAGGGTCAGCAGCAAAATTTTATTATTTTAGCCATTTAAAACTCTATATCAGCTTAAGTTTATGCTATATTTAGAATATTTTCACTTTCAGACAACCTTCTATAGATGGGAAACTGCTGTTATATGAGCTAAATACCACTTTCTCCAGACCAACCAGACTCTATTGTCAAAATCAGTAATTTTACCTCACAGAACAAGAGAGTTGCTGCTCTACCGCTGCCTCGATCTGTTAGTTTGTCGGTGTTACTGTGTAACTTTGGTGAATCCAAACTAACCGTTTAAAACACAGAGGTCTCACAATAACACAAACAAACTAACAGATCGAGGCAGCGGCAGACCAGCAACTCCTGCGTTCTGTTGGGTAAAATTATGGATTTTCTCTATGGAGTTTGGTTGGTTCGGAGAGAGTAATATTTAGCTTATATAACTTCGTTTTCTTGTTGGAAAAGGCTGTCTGAAGGCAAGGTAAAAGGGAAAGAAAGCAGTGAATGTATTCTAAATATAGCGTTGGCTTAAACTGATATTGATTTTTTTTTTTGCTGGCAGTGTATTGCTTAGCTTTCTACACCGCCTGGGCGTGCCAACTGGCATTTACTGCAGGTAATACACTGACTGTGGATAAGTACCTCATACAACCTCGCTTTGAAAAATCTGAACTATCCCTTTAATATTTAGGAGAAACGAGTGCTCAGCTCTGTGACTCACATGTTAATGTAATACATGAGAGGAACAAACTGGGACTAATGTGTGTACTTGATGAATATCTCTAATTGCTTCTTGGATGGTGTCTGATGATCCTCAGGGAGTGGATCTGCTTTTCTTCATAAAAATGCGTTAATTTCATTCATTCCTCGGTCGTCACCGTTTGATTTTTCAGGCCACCTCTCCACCTCCTCTGCACGCCTCCCCTCCCTGCGTCTGATTTCCACATCTTTTGGATTTCGTCTCGATACGGCCCCGCACATACCGATCCTGCCCTCGTTCTGTCGCCTCTCTCTGCCATCCTGCACGGGCAGAGTGGTGCTGAAAGATCCGGGCTAACGCCGAGCCTGGATGCGGAGTTGGAAAGAAGAGCGAGTGGAGAGGGGAGGGAGGGGGTTTGTAGTGGAGGAATTCTCCTGCCAGTTTTATTTTTCTTCCCGTGGAATTTTACATGGTAGCTGGGTCGGGTTTATTCATGGAAAGTGACTGTTTTTCACTGTATATTTGTGTCAAACTTGACCCCGGCGACCTTAACTCTGACTAACACGGCCCACTGAAGCCTTTTCTAGCTCTGAAAAAAAAAACTGGGATTTCTTTCTTAGTTTCTTTAGTTCCTCGCTCAGTTCACCAGCTGCTGCTGCTCCAGTTTTGAAGCCTCTGCAGTCGGAGTTGCTCTCACCCGATTGGCTGTTAGCTTTGGACGCAAGGCAGATTATCCCGTTGTCATGGCTACAGCAAACAGGAAATGCCCCGAAGCAGGTACCGCTTCAGGCCTTGTTCCGGTGTGTGTCGCTGGATGCTTGCGGGGGGAAAAACTCGGCTCATTACTGTTGCACAGTCTTTTCCATCTGCTCCCACAATGCCTCTCTTTTTTTTTCTGAATCATAAACGCCGTCTGGATAAAGATGCTTTGTCCCAAACAAGCCCTGAAATCCAAGGTCGACCCTAAACTCCTTATCTTTGTGCAGCCTCATTCACCTATTTCCTCACAATATATTGTACCAAATCACTTTGATCACAAAATATCAGCAGATGCCCCTTTATTTTCAGCCGCCGCGGGAGACTTCGCTCCCTCCGTAGGTTCCTCTTCATTACACATGGCGAGCAGCAAGAAATCGGCCCTGAAATGTACTTCTCCGCTCCTTAATCCCCCCCGTCGGTGAAGGTGCAGGTCTGCGTGCTTTTGTACGTTCCCTTTGATGGTGGCTGATGGCCATTGAGGAGCTTTCGGAGAGCTCTGGCCTTTAAGCAGCTTGAGCCGGGTTTTGTGTGCAGCTCCTAAACTGAAGAAAGAGAAAAAAGAGAGAGAAAGGGGCCCAGCGGTGGGAGGGAGTCAGACTTTACTCCGTGCCCTCAGTACAGTTCATATCCCCCTTACTGCACCCCATCTGTCTGTGACAATAACGTTGACGAGGGCAGGTTCCTGCTTTCTGGTATGTAAACGTTACCACTGGGAGCTGTGCCTTACACCTCAGCGCCGGTAGAATTTTTTAGTCTTTGTGTACTCTCTCTCTCTTCCTCTTTCTCCTTCCTCTCCTGAGCTAATTGTTCAGAAATTGCAGAAAAAGAGGACAAAACCATCACTGTATGGATCTCTCCTCCTTTATTTCTTTCTTCTCAGCCTATTGAACCACATAATGTGTCGTTTTAGAAAAAAGATCAAAGAAAAATTCGACTGCACAGATGCCGCTTGATTGATTTTCAGGTCTGCAGATTTACTGGTTCCAGCTTCTAAAATGTAGATTTGCTCCGTCGTTGATGATTAGGGCTGCAACTAACTACTATTTCCTTTGTCTGTGAATCTGTTGATTATTTTCAACTAACTATTCAAATATCAGAAAATGATGAAAAGTGTTGATCAAACCAAAGATATTCAGTTTACTGTTCTAAAGGACTAAAGAAATGAGAAAATTTCACATGTAAGAAGCTGCAATTGGAGAATTTAGACTATTTATTCTTACAGAATGACTCAAACTGATTAATTGATTATTAAAAAAAAAGGTGACAATAACTTGGTTTGGACTGTTAGTTGGACAGAAGAATAGGGATGTAACGATATAAAAAACTCGATAATGCCACGATAAAAACTTTTTAAAAATGTAATTTATTTAATTAATGTACTGATGTATGCAGCATTTTTTTGTTCCTATAAAACACTGATTATAATTTAAAGGGAAAAAAGGATCCAGATTGAAGATTTCATGACTGGTTTCTTTAATGAATCAAAATTCTGACCTGTCATAAGTAAGTAAGAATCTTTTCATGTAACTGAGATTCAGAAGTTCCAAATCTTTTTTTGCTTGAGACCCTGTAAAGACCCTGAAAACTTATTTTCTCAGTGAGAGTTAGTTACTATGAGGCTGTTTACACCTGGTATTAACCTGCATCCTGGGTGATGTGATCAGTGGACAGCTCTGAACATTAGTTCACACATGGCACTTCCTGCTATGTAGGCAAATAAACAGGCAGCCACATCATTTCCATTTGTTTTAAACCAGCTGCCCAACAATAGCTGCCAATACTCTGTGACAAACATACACAATGTTTTTACACAAAGAAAGAAATGACTTTGTGTAAAAACAAGGCCCAAATAATTGTTTCATAAAGTTTCTCCTGACTCAAAAACTCACAAAATTGTGATTTTTTTTTAAAGGAAATCTGTGGACTTTCTCCACAGGCGACAAAGACGCAGCCTATATCTGTTACTGTTGACTGTATTTGTAAAACTTAACATGTTTTCTGTCAATAAAATGTTGTCTTCTTTCATAAATTTAGTGTAAATGGTTAAATCAGTTGAAACTGTGTCCTACATTAACACAGTTTGATACCAAAGTTAGTTTTCACATGAGAGAGAAGGTTTGTAATTCAAGAGAACTGCATGAAAAACTAAAGCAATAATCTGCTGTTAACAATGCATGTAATTTACATAGTCACAGAGCAGCTTATACACCAGTACTGCAACACACAGGGACAAACTGACACGATAGTTTTAAAGAAAGGAACAACTTAATGCCGTTTTTACAAGAGGGGGACGAATAATTAAGAATTTCTCAGAGAAAGTGCTTCACAAAATTCATAAAGTTTCCCCAAACTCAACCACTCACAAACCTCTGTGATCTTTAAAGGGGGTCTGGAGCTGATTTGCTGCCACCTCAGATTACTCACATGCAGGTTTTTTGTTTTTTTTTTCTGGACGACGGAGATCTGATTTCAGTCAGGATAAGGAGAAACAGAAATGCTTTATTTGCCAAATGTACAACATACACAGGAAGTTGACTCACAGCACAGTTAAACAAGTTGAAAGGTTCAGTTAATTATTTAGAAATAAATTTAAAAAATTATGCAGTATAAGTACGTTGCATTATGCTTCTTATTGTTTGGTATTGTAGTATGCTGTATATGCAAGATAAAAATAAAAACTAATAAATATGCTGTATTATGCAACAGTAGCACATTTGCATGTATTGCACACAACAGCAGATCACATTAGTAGCAGATGTAAATGGGGTGTTTAATTCATAATAAATAATACCACAGATGTTTATCTATGAACTGTAGCTTTGATTTTTTTTTTGCTTATGAATATTTCATGTCACAGAGACGCTTTCAGGGGCTTTAAAACATCTACCTCCTCACAGCAAAATAACAATAACTATTTTGATCGTTGATTAATCGCCGAGCGAAATGCCAAAACATCGCAGCATATCATCTGTGAGTATTTTCAGCTTTTCTCTGGTTTATATCACTATAAACTGAATATCTTTTTGTTTTAGATTAATCATTGGACATAATAAGTCAGATGAAGACTTAACCTTGGATTTCATGTTGTGCATTTATTGCACGTCTGTCCGTACTGGGAGAGGGATCCCTCCCCTGTGGCTCTCCTGAGGTTTCTTCCAGCCAGACGTTTGTCTGACCTGTAAAGTCAGGAATTTAAATGTGTTTAACAATGCACCTTTGTACTTTTTTCTTCACTTTATTAGTCCTCGCAATTGGAAAATATAGATTATGTACAAACATACATGTCTAAATGATCGAAGGGCCAGATAGAGGTCGTTAAAGAGCCGGATTCAGCCACGAACTGAATAGGCCTTGTGTACAGATTGTAAAGCCCTCTTAGACTAATTTGATTTGTTATTTTGGGCTCTATAGATTAAATTTGACTATGATCTGCATTTTTGACTATTTTCTATATTAACTAATAATGAAAACAACTGTTAGTTGCAGCCATGCTTCACAGATTGCATAATTTTGAAGGTTTTATGGAGGCTTGAAGAGGTGAAAGTGTTCAGTATTTCACAGAGCGCTCTGTCTTTTTTCTTGGGTCTACAATAATGATGCAGGTTAGAAAACCAGACAGACAGTTTGCATACTGTACTGTATAATGCATGACTCTTTGCATGAGCTCTTTGTCTCCCTCTTGTGGCCAAATACGGAAGTGAATAATTTTTAAAAAAACCCATAAAAAGATGCTTAAAAATTATAATTAGCTGAGCAGTGATTAGAGTGTTGGATTGAGCAGTGTTTTTATGCTTCATGTCGCCTTCTGTTCATCCATTTGTGCAGCCGTTCTCTGAACCTGGACCCCTCCTTCCATTCAAACAGTCAGGACCCCCCCCTCCCTCCTGCCTGGCTGCTCCCTCTGTTGGTCATCAATAATACTGCTGCTGCTCCTTTACCCCCTGTTAGCCCCCCTCTACCCCCCTGTCTGCTCCACACTGGGACATTACCATTTGGTGAGACTGACTGGCTTTGGTGAGGGAGATGACGGGGGTCCGGCAGGGGGTACTCCTGCGCTCAAGGCTCCCTTTTGCAGCGACCGGGCTGCTGGATCTCTTTGTTATCGTTGAACCCCACGTGCCGTTGCTGGAGAAACGGCAGATTGGCACAATCTCAGAATCCAGGTCGAGCTGTTTGACCTTGCAGGAAACTGAGACGCGCGTCTTCTGTGTGTGTGTGATTAGTATATGTGAAGCCTGCGTCATATGTTATGTAATGCAAGGTTAATCTAATGCATAGTGTCAGTGTGGAGTGATATTGTTGCAGGGTTTGACTGCAGGGAGGACGCAGATGGATTGAGGCGGCAGTGAAAATTTTAGCAGTGGAGGTTTGGGTTCCTTATGTTCCTCAAAGCCTTCCAGACTGGATTAATGACAGCAGCAGTACATTCATCTCAACAGCAGGGGTCGCCACCAAGCAGACTAATGCCACAAAGCTGTCAGCAGCACATGGGAGGGCCAGCTATTGCCTATCAATAAGTCCATTCTAATAATCAGCAGTGTGTAGGTCATATGTTTGGTTTCTTTTCCTGCTGCTTTTACTAACTTTTATGCATGTAACGGTGACTTAAAGTCAAGTGTAGTGGTTAAAATGCATGCAGAAACACAGCCTGGATCCTTCTTAGACGTCTCTGAGGGATCCTCCAGAAGGTCATGACCTCTGGCCTGAAGGTCACAGACCCACTAACCAGCTGTCCTTTCTCTAACGTATATTCCTCGCGCCGGTGTTAAGGAACAAGCCAGTCAGAATGTGATAATCGAAGGACAGATTCCCCTAAACTGTTGTGGGTCATTTCCTTCCCTATTCAACACCTGGTTCGACACTTTTCTGACGTTTTCACACCGGCAGGAACAGAGGGGAGAGGAAACAATAACGGTGACAATTTGCCGTCATGTGTCACAAGGCGAGCCCCCTTTGAATCTGCCCCACTTCACCTCCTTTGTCATTCAAATAACCTCATGAATATTTCACTCCCCTGATCTGACGGCTGCGGGAGGAAGAGGGGCTGGAGCCGAGGGAGACATGAAAGAGTCATAATCTTCGGCGTGGCGTGGTTGTAGTCGGAGTAATGACCTGTGTGGCGACGGCCGGAGCTCGGGCTTGTGTGTAATTATTGGGGTGAGACGGCATGTCTCATCATCACAATCTAAAAAAAAAATCACAGCACACGCATGTACACAGAAAGAGTCAGTTAAAGCTGCAATGGTTAGTCGATTGAAAGAACATATCTACTGTTTTGATAATCGATTATCACAATTTCAGTCATTTGAAAGCAAAAATGTCAATAAATTTGACGATTCCAACTTCTTAAATGTAAAGATTTGCTGCTTTTCTTTGTCTTTTATGATCAGGGCTGCAACTAACGATAGTTTTCATCTTAGATTAAATCTGTCAATCATTTTCTTGATTAATCGACGAGTTATTTGGTCCATAAAATGACAGAAAATGGTGAAAACTGTCGATCAACTCAAAAAATATTCAGTTTACTGTCATAAAGCACTGAAGAAATCAGAAAACATTCACATTTAAGAAGCTGAAATCAGAGAATTTTGACTTTTTTTTTTCTTTGGGTTTTAGACTGTTGGTTAGACAGAATAATAAGAATATATTGATATCAAAAACTCAAGGTCCAGATTGAAGGTTTGACGACGTCATTTGACCACAAAATAATAAGTCAAATTGGATTTTAAATCTGCAATTCTTGATTATTTTCATCATCAGTTTGTCTTTTTATCATTTTTAAGAATAACTGATCAATTGTTCAGCATTATTGTCAGAAAAAAAAGTGAACAAAAT